>MU834375.1:0-47505 GCA_029204225.1 Diphasiastrum complanatum | reverse complement strand
CATTCAATTTTGCAAGAAATGGGCAGAGTACCTTGGCCACATCATAGAACTAGGCTTTTTCCCACTCAAGGAGGAACTTCAGACAGTACATGCAAGACAAACTTTGGATTCCACCAAGACATACTGAGATACAAATGCCACCATCAGGATGACGTCGTTTAAACAAACTGATGGGTACATCATAAAACATAGATTAGTTTCTAGCAGAAAGAAAGAAGAGGCAGGAAGAGGAAGGGATAGAAACACAGAAAGGAGAAGAAAAAGAGGGAGGTGGAGAAGAAGAAGAGGAGGAAGATGGAAAAGAAGAAGATAGTGGGAGAAGAAGAACAAGAAAAGGGCGCAGCAGCAACAACAGCTTTGTAGACTGCACTGAATCGTTTTTGGCAATTTTTATCTGAATTTCCCCTTGTAAGGCCCCAAAAAACAATGTTGAGAGCATGGGGATTGGCACAGGCTTGATGTGGACGTATTTCAAACAGGTTTAGAACCTCTGTGCATATAATCTTGGTTGCTACTATGACTACCTTGTAATCAAGCCAAGCTTGTTAAATAAGGATTTTCAAACGTTTTTGGAGACCTGTGACATTATGTTTTCTTCTACTTTTCTTCCACACATGTACAGCAGCAGATTAATACAATCCCACCTACTCTGTCTGCTTGATGTAAGGGTGTGATGGCGCCTTCCAAGTATTTACACTGTGCTGCTGCGGTGGAATCTCAAGATCTGTCTGATATCTTTTCTGTAAGGAAAGATTTCTGTGAGCAGTCTGACAGAGTATTCAGTATAGTTTGTGTGCATTTTCCTAGCTTGGGCATGTTATGTAATACTAATTCCTGGTTTCTTACCGCTCTTTTTCTATCCATCTTGTGCTGTAAATTTTGTTTTCTTCGTATGAACTTTTTTTTCACAATATATTATGTTCTTTGAAGATGAATTTTGTGATTGTTTTTTCTAATCTGTAAATTTTTAACCTTCTAAGTTTGGCACTTAAAATTTATAGAGATGATGTATTTTAGTTGATATTATGATAAGTTCTTTTTTCTTGATTTTATTCTAGTGTTTCCCCTGGCTGGTGACAAATTGTAAATTCTGTGTGCTTCATCTTGTGTCTTTGTCTTTTTGACCCATATTATTGTTGGGATGCAATTTGATGTGTTTAGTTCATGGCACAGCTATTTAGAAAATTTCACATTCGATTAGTCTTGCCATTCTTCCAGGTCGGAGGGCTAGGGTTAGGTTTAGTGTCTTTTTTTAGGGTTACAAATTTTTGAGAGAGCGCTTTTCTATTTTTTTGCAATTTTTTTCTGACCTATATGGCGAAGGTAGGCTTAGGTTAGGCAAATCTATTTTTTTTTAACCCTACAAACCTTCAAAATGAAAAGACTGAAAAAAAATTAACAAAGCTTCAAAAATAAAAAAAATGAGGTGCTTCTCTGCCAAAAATCCTACCAAAACTAAAATACCACCTCTATCCCAAGAACTTGCATAACTACGTCAATTCTTCACCAAATTGACTGAAAATGGACTCAGATTCAAGCTAAGACAGAGATCTACGAATCTATAAAATTACTACAGTCAGAAAATTAAGCCAAAAATACAGCCAAAAACTATAGCTAACTAAAATTGGAATGATCTCACTAAAATGGCCATAACTTGGTCATTATAACTCCAAATCAAGAAAAATTCGTACCTCCCAGAAGCTAAGAGAAAGGGGTATTGATCTAAAACAAGTCCATTGTCAAGATCTCACAAATGATTGACGATGGCAAATGCACAATGGCAGATTGCACATTGAATTATCACATTCAACTTTTCAGAATCAAGAATCAGCATTGCACAAATTTCAAAAGTTAAAACTCAAAAACCCTAATCCCTAACCCCCCCCCCTCTCTCTCTCTCTCTCTCTCTCTCTCATCTACACACGCGCACGCTCTCGCACATGCCAAAAAGGTTGAATGGCCGCTCAGGTCACTCCCGGGTAAAAAGGTCAACAGGCCAGTTCGAATTGGTCCCGACACCTGGGTTAAAAAGTCATCCAGCCAGTTCGAATTGGATTCCGATTCAAACTGGCCCAGTCTGATTCAAACAATTTGAATCAAAATTCAATGTTCGAATTGCGATTCATAGCAACAATGGTCTAGATTACCCATTTGATCAGTTAAACTGGCCGTACACCTGACCTTTCCATATCATTATAATTCGTTGATTCTAAACTGCTACAATTTTCAGATGAAGCACAAACAGGCACCACAAATAACCAATTTTGAAACAGCTACACTTGCGAAAGGGGGAACTAAAACAACTAAGCATTTAGATAAAAAGGTACACTTTCAATCAGTAGAAGGTTATGATGGAAAGTATCTTGGAGTACTAGTTATGAGCAGGAATCAAATGCAAACAGATTTGCACGTTTTCCCTTGGAAGTTGGGGGTGGGTCAATAATCACACTTTGGAGACTCTTGGTGAGTGGGGGGGGCAGAAAAATTCATACACATGCAGGTCTTGTGAGCACAGTGTGCAAACACATTTGCACGGTTCCTGGTAACCATGCTGCGAGTAACTACCATGCTCTTTTTCATTGGTCACCAAAGCACAGATTCTTACTTTGCTACCACAAAAACATAAAAAGGTAGAGAGCAGGAAACAAGGAAAAACTTAATGTTATCGAGGGAACAAAAATGCTTTGAACAGGAACCCAATAGTAAAAGAGACACACAAATAAAAACCTTTATCCTTCAGTATTGACTAGAAGTAACTGTATAGAGTAGTAGGTCCTTAACTATCCGTTGGATGAACTGGATCATAGCAATGAAAATTGGGAAAAATGAGTATACGTATGTCTTCTTATCATCAAAAGCCTCTTTCTGCAAAAGTCACTGCTGCAAATAATCCAGTCTAGTTTAAAAAATTTCTTAAATATATAAACTTTAATTCTAATTTTATCGATACTCGCTTAGTTTTATTTGTTAATCATAACCAGTGATTTAGGAGGAAGTACATCCACATTGTATAAGCTTTCCAACTGCATAAAGTATTCCACATAAAAAACAGCATAAGAGTTGAGTGGACCTGTACCTGCTGCAAGTAACGCTTTGACATGATCAATCACAATATCTGCTTCTCCCTCATTGTAAAATGAGCCAGTGCCAGCAGGATCTAAGCATTCCTCACAACCAGCCATCAGATTGCCTCTTGGCATACGGGTGTCTAGCAAAAGCAGAGGTAGTGTTGTTATCCAAGTTGCCTGAAAGTAAAACAGAGAAGGAAAAGTGCTTCACCCGGGCTGCCTGCATTATATGGTAGCATCAAAGTCAAAAGCCTAGTCTATATTTTGTTTCCAGGTTGTCAATTCTCAATCACAATAGAGAGAAATTGTCGGTACTTGCTTCAGCTGTATATTGGCAAAAGTGTGGTAAAATCTTCCATCATAGAATAAGCCCCCAATTTTTAAGACCTCCAACCATATAATATGATTTAAGAAACTAGCTTTTGCACTTCAATAGGCATAGTTGCAAAGCTGTGTAATAAGTTCCGTGAAGTAAAGAGCACAGGAACCTATACCAAGCAGCCACTATTTTCAGAACATGTAAATTAGGTCCTTGGTTTCTTTTTGTATATAGCAGCCACCTGAGCACAATATTGGGAATTTGGTTGGATCAACCTTCCGTCTAGAAGGCTCCTCCAAATTGCCATACGGAGAAACCACAGACCTGATTTCACATGAGGAAAGGGTCCAGTCTGCGGCACTTCTGCCCCGTGGAGGCAATTGGCCGAGGGTGGAGGTGTAGTAGCAGCTCTCTAGGAGTTTTCAGAGCCTACTCATGTCACAAGTTACAAGCACGTAATTGATTTTCCACTTCATACCTGGACACTTGGTGAATCTCGTAAAAGGTGTGAAGACACTGAAGAGGCAGATTGCAGTATCCCTCCGTACAGTTCTCGGGAAGCCCACCTCGCGATGGCATCATGCATGCGATATTGTACTGCCAATATTGTGTTCATGATTCCTCCATGCAACTTAGAAGCCCGCTCCATCAAAGAAATTCCAAGGCCACCCTCTAATGCTTGTTTTGAAATCACTAATGGGGCCAACTGATGAATGTCCCCAGCCAGCAATGTACGCTTTCCCTTCAGTATTGCAATCCAGCAAGCTGGCTCAATGGCTTGTCCAGCTTCATCCACAACAACAAGATCAAAAGCTCGTAAGTTTTTAAGCAGAGGATCTCCTGCTCCAGTGTTTGTGGAGAGAATAACCTGTGCAGTTCTAAGAATCTCGTTTATGGTTTCCTGCTCTTTCTGCTTGTAGCTCTTGCCAAGCTGCTTCAATGTCTGCCTTAGGCCTGCCTCGTCCTCTGATTTACTGGCACAATGCCTGAGGTTACGTCGTACAGTTGTTCGCTTTCTTGCAATTTCTTGCTCGCATTTAGATAATCTAGCTTTGACCATGACACCCAAAGAACTGCCCAATATTGAAGGTGCCATGCGAACAGGATTACCTATGCGCACAATGTTGATATTAGCGGTAGCAAGCCGTTCGACCAAGTTGTCCACAGCTGCATTTGTTGGTCCTGTAGCTAGGATCTTCTCACCACGAGAGACAGCTCTAACTATCACTTCAACAACCACCCTCGTCTTTCCAGTCCCTGGAGGACCTTGAATAATAACCAATGGCTTATGTCTATTGAGAGCAGAGTTAATAGCTGCTATCTGCGAATCATCAAAGCCATCAATCTTACCAATGGCTGCATCTAAATAAGTGGAGCCCAAATTTCGTGGACAGTTATCTGCTATCTGACATATTTCTGACCCCTCACCAAATAGAGTAGCAACAACAGAGGCAGCAGGGCTTCTTTTTTTCAGACCTTGAATTTTGAGCTCCTCTAGAGCTGCACAATTACGCTGACAGATAAGTTCATCAAATGAGTGTCCTCAAGGCTCTGATGACAACCTCTAGTCTGATGGCACGGATGACAACAAAACCAGAAAACAAAGAGAGAGGCAAAGAAAGAGACCTCAAAGGTTATGGTATTAGCTAGATCAGGAATCTTGTCAATTTGCAAGAGGTTTCCAAAGAGCTTGGACACTGCTGGATTGCCAAAGCGTGCTGCCAGAGCAACCTCAATGCTTGAGCCATTCTCACCAACACTGTACACTGTGCCCTGCAAGCCCTCAAAATTGCCTGTAGAATTAGCACCTGAAGATTGTATTCGCACCATATCACCTGGCGAAATAGCCGGTGGCAGGTGTTGGCCTGCTTCAGTTTGAAAACGAACTAGATGCAGTCCTCCCAAACCTGTGCTGCAAGATGTAAGACATCAAGTCTGAAAGAATATCAAAAGCCGCACAAATCCTCTGTAACTTAGATACAGCTAGCAGAAGGAATTATCAGCTGATCATGAAAATACAGGAAAGTACTTGATAGCACTCAGACATTAAATATCAAGAGCACAGTGATGAAGACTCCATATATGCTCACAAATACTTAACCAACCTAAATAAAAACAGATCATTTAAGTCATTCTTTAACCTGTAGAGGAGCTGAGGGCCTTTATTTTAGAGATTGAGACACGCTTCACAGATTCAACATCGCCAGAATCAAACACATAATCCCCCGCCTTTGATCCAGGTGAAACTGCAGTTGCGGAGGGAATTGATTCAAGTGATGCATCTGTGGAACTTAATTCAGCCACTCTTTCAATGTGCAGCAGTTTCAAAAACCTTCCAGCAAAATTGTTAATGTTATCTTGAACTTCAGCAACCTTCTCTGCAGTCAACCCTAGCTCATTTTGCACCTCCTTTGCTCGTGGAAGATGTCTTGCAATACCTCGATGATCGCCTAAAAGTAAAGAGCAAAACAAGGGGAATAAGATAGCTGCCTATGAATATTAGCAATCATAGGGTATTAAGCAGTACAACATGTTAAGTGATTACACATATCTATCTTTGTATTCTTCGTTTGCACATAAAATCCACTACGATTTGTGCCTCCTGTCAGTCCTAATCTTACTTCTTAGTTAACTGTCTCACTAGATTTATGTCACTTAACATCATTTCCAGTGTTTCGTTTTCATTGATGTCATTATCCACTAGTATGGTAGATTAAACCATGGTCGTTCATGCTATTATGTCAGTGCTTGCTTTTTATCAATTTCTGTTTCGCATCCTCCATGTTTAAGTTATCACTCCCTGCTCCCATGATGGTCATTCCAACAGTGAAGTAGTAGCCTCTACTTGACAGCTCCACTCAGTTGTCCCTTAGCCCTCATGGATCTAGGCTACTGTGGACCATTTGGCAACTCCATTAAAGGGTCTACTTCCTTGTTTGCCTGGGACTTTTAGCTTTTACGATTGTAGATTCAGGCATATATTCTTGCCTTCACATCCTGAAGTTTCGTTATCAGAACTGGCTTCAGTTTTATATTTTGAGTCAACTATTGCAAGTTCTATGTAGACTTGGACTCTCATTCTATTTCTCTAGTCATTTGAGGATCTCTACATATAGCTTCACATCTATGTGCACCATCTGAGCGATTCGGCCATTATGTCATTTGGCATTCTACTAGGACAAAGTAATGGAGTGAATATGAACTTGAACAGCTCGATTGTCACGAGCGTTGGTTGACCAAAAGATTGAAGATTGACCAACAATTGAACTAGGCATGTGGCTCGAATTGACTTAGGTGTGGACCTAGTGTGCCTGCAGTTATCAGTCAGCAAGGCAAGACAGGAATGATCATCGTGAACCTAGGCATCAGGTACACATGCAGAACAGACCATGACAAGGGCTAGCCAGCAGTAGGTCAAGGGTGTCCAGTGATCAGTGAGGCAATGGGGTGAAAGGATGTGGCTATCAGCAGTGAACACACACTACAATTTTCAATCAGGTCAAGACACCAAGTTCCAATTAATGGGCCGGCCAAGTACCAATGACAATGTTACAAGGGACGTAAAATGATAGCCTATGGCAGGCAGTAGCCTCATTCTAAACACCGGCCAGTTTGGTTTCAAATCTTGGAGAGTGAGGAGAGTGAGACTGTAACAGTTGGTATCAAAGCAGTAAAATCACCCACGTTCAGAGAGAGAAAATGCCCCTTCTAAGAAGAAAAGCTAGAGGAAAAAAGCAGGTCGCAAAGGCAGTTACTTCCAACTAGTGGCTGGAATGGCGTTCTCAATGGTATAAGCAAAGAAATGTGATTGTTGCTAATTCAACTACGAACTCCTAACACAACAACAATCCAGGTGCTTGAAAATCACGAACGGCAAAATGTTCAAGAATCTATGACATACAAGTTTCTGCATTGAAAGTTCCAGCCTAGGTATTGCATTCATGGAGAGATTAAAGCACAAGACAGTGTGTTGGGGAAATGTGTTATGAACTCACCTAAGCTAACCCTAATTACTCAGTGGCCCTAATTGGGATATCTTTAGGTACTGGGCCATTACCATTAAGGGCATGTCCTTATGGGACCCAAGTACCTTAGTTGCCCTAATTTCTAGAAGGTTCCACTAACGGCCTCTAGATAGTATATATAGGGCTAGACATTAAACACAGCATTCATTGTAGTCATTCTGCCACTTGCCTGCCTTGCCCGCCTACCACTTGCCTGCCTAGCCCACTTGTGCCTGTCCGCTGACCTGATCTGCCCGACCTGCAATGGCCTTCCTGTGGTCTACCTGTGGGCTCCTTTCCACATCCGCCTACAACCAGCGTACACCAACGCTGAGGTAGAGAAAAGCAGCCCACTGTTGCTACTTCTTCTAGTGAGGCAGAATATAGAGCGATATTTTCAGCCACAACAGAGTGTTTATGGCTGAGAAGACTACTTGTTGACGTGAAGTTTGGCGAGCCCTCAGCCACTCTTATCTTGAGTGATAGTCAAAGTGCTATTGCCATTGCACGGAATCCTGTTTTTCATGCGAGGACGAAGCACATCGAGATCCATTATCACTTTGTTCGGGAGAGACTTCATGATGGCGACATTTTACTTGAATATTGTCCAACGGAGGATAATATTGCGGACCTCTTCACTAAGGCGTTGCCTAGAGTCAGATTTGAAGCTTTATGCAAAGCTTTAAATTTGATACCACGTGTTGGTTTTGTTACATAGTGTTTTTGCATTGTCATTTAAGGAAGGTGTTAGAAATAAATGGCTATGTTAAAGTTTATCCATAGGTTACTTTGACCCAAAAGGTCGAGATTTGTGTAACCATGGGTATTTAGTTATTTAGGCCATCTTAAGTTTGTCTTAAGTTCAGCTGGACCCAATTTTGGTCATGTACTGACTCGTGGGTCCTTAGGGGTCTGATTTTGTTGAGGGGCCCTATCTTGACTTTTGGGGGTGCCCTACATTTAGTAAGTGGTTAACCTTAGGGTTTGGTGGCATTTGGTCACATCCAGGTAGAGTACTTAGATGCTCATTGTGTATTCCATTTTTACAGTTTGGCTAAGCATTGCTCTCCATTGCTCTTGTTGCTGTTTTCTCTCTCTCTCTCTTAGAGTTGGGCGCCCAGCCTCTTCTCTCTTGTTTTCTGTGGAGATTGATTGATAACTAGATCTTGGTGACTTGACTCTTGCTTTCCTACATTTGTCACTAATAATCTCATCTCTCCTCAAGATGAGATTTCTACCGCTTCACCTCTTGCTGGTTTTTCAGCCAAAAAGAACTCATCTTTAGCTTCACAAGTTGCTGTTTTTTCATCTTTTGAATGGGTGATTGATAGCAGTGCCACACATCATATGACTTATCGCAAAGGTAATGGAGTCGCCATTATCTTACTCAATGGTGAGGAGAAGTACATTCGCAATGTACTTTATGTTCCAGGAATCAAGAAAAATCTCATTTCGGTCGCTACTATTATGAACCAAGGCTTGGTTGTGGAGTTCAAAGAAGACAAATGTCTAGTCAAAGACCCAAAGAGATCTCTCATGATCATTGCAAGGTGGATTATTTCTTATGGATACCTATGAACGAACTGCTTCATCATTTTGTCTTGTTGCATCAAGTTCACATTTTTTGGAGTTGGCTGAATTATGGCATGCTATGTTTGGACATCTCAACTTTGCTAGCTTGAAGATGTTGAAGAGATGCAATATGGTTGAAGACATTCGTAATATTGAGCATCCCGAAGGACATGTATGCGAAAGATGCATACTTGGAAAATTTTCAAGGCAAGCTTTTCCAATTGATGGAACTATTCGAGTTGGTGGCAAGTTCGATTTGGTTCATAGTGATGTGTGTGGTCCAATGAACACCGAATACATTGGAAGGTGTAAGTACTTTGTTACTTTTATTGATGACCTTCCACTGCTTCTTCAAGTTTGCAGCCCATAGTTTATCAAGAAGAACCTATTTATGGTGAAGAGCAACCTATTGAAGACTCTGGACAGAACACTTTGGACAACAAAGTGTTGACAAAGGTAAGGCTGTTGGACAGCCCAAATGTTAGAGATCTAAACACCACAGTAGGGCAAACACTAACTGATCCACCCAACCTTGCCCACTCCCTGATATGGAGTAAGCCCCTCCTAGCCCAGTGTGAGGACTGGTAGCATGCATACTGCCAAGTGTTCGCCATGTGGCACTGACGTGGCCGACTGCACGTCTGGACTCGTGGGGCCCTATCCTGCTGATAGGGTTCCTATGTTGTGTTAGGCCCGCCATGGCTATGGACCGTGCCGAGGCACACTACTCACACTATCCTGCCCTGTTGGATGTGTACGCTGGACACGTCCCTGACTGTGGAATTTGACCTCCTATGTTCTCTAGGGTTCGTCGGCACTGGTTACAGACTCGTAACACTCCCTCCCCCTTAAGAACCGTCTTGGTCCTCTAAGACAAAGTCCGGAAATAACTTGCAAAGGACGCTGCCCTTTTTCCAAGTGGCATTCTCAACAGGCTGATCCGTCCACTTGATTAGATATTCTTGGTATAGAGTATGACGAGTCTACGTCTCTCTACTGCTAAGGATCTCCTCTGGTTCATGTGGAAGTTGTTGAGAATCCAATGGGAGAACTAGAACATTGTCCCCTACCAGATTTTCAGATCTGGTTAAGGGTTTTCATAACTGGCTTACATGAAAGACTGGAAAAACCTTACTGTTGTGGGAGTTCTAGTTCATAGGTGACCTCGCCTAGTCTCCTACTAATGGTAAAAGGACCACAATACCTAGGAGACAATTTAGCACACACTCCTGATTTGAGAGTTTTAGAGTCAACTGGGACTCGTAAATAGACTTTCTCACCAGCGGAGAACTGCACATCCCGTTTGTGTGGATCTGCATAATGCCTGGCTCGATCCTGGGATTGCCTAATGCTACGCTTAGCATGTTCTATCATCTGGTTTAGGTCTTCTAAAAAGTTTCTAACTGCTTCAATTTTTTCTTGTTAAAACCCTATAGTTGTGGGTGAGCGTGGCTGAAAACCATACATCAGCATAAATGGGTTGTATCACGTAGCTGAATGTTTGCTACTGTTATAAGCAAACTCTAATATAGAGAGATATTCCTCCTAATTAGTCTGCTTTTTGCTGACATATGCACGAATCATATCCTCCAGCACCTGATTTACTCTTTCTGTTTGACCGTCCGGTAGTACTCATGTTTAGTTTAGTACGGAGATGATGGAATACTGCCCTCCAAAAATTTCCATTAAACTTACTGTCCCGGTCGCTGACTATGCCGGAAGGAAGACCGTACAATTTAAATAGCCCATCTATAAACAACCTCGCTAACTCTGAAGCTCTAGCGGTTGTTTTAGTTGGAATAAAGTGAGCCATTTTGGTCAAACATTACCCTTTTGGGTCTTAGGCAGGTTTACTATAAAATCCATGGAAATACTGTCCCACTTACCAGCTTGTATATCTAAAGGCTGTAACAACCCTCCTACCTTTAAACGCTCTGCTTTATTTACCTGACATTTCTGGCAACTAAGTACATACTGCTGGACGTCCCTTTTCATACAAGGCCAGAAGAATTGCCTCCGAAGAAGTTCATAAGTCTTTTGAATGCCTGGGTGCCCCGCACTAGGACTGGCATGACACTCATATAGGACCTGCTGCCTATGATCCTCTGAATTGGGGACACATACTCTAGTACTCATCCTGAATGGAATACTGTTTCCATTTGAATCCTTGAGTCATCTGACCCTCAACCTCTGCGGTTCGCTTGGGTAAAACAGGCTCTGAGTTCTCAACATCCTCTGACGTATACTCGGACTCATCATCCTCAACGAAAGCTGCTGTATTCTTGGATGAACTGGCACCAGCCCCGGGAACTAGTTCTAAAGTCTGTGACTGTCTGCTTTGGACTGACTTCCAGATAGTAGAGAAGTATAGCATCATGCTGGCACTTCCCTCTCAAGGACTCGAGTAACTCACTACGAATCTGAGTGGAACTCAGCTCGTTTATCATGGGCATTCTACTAAGGGCATCTGCTACTATATTGAATTTCCCTCGTCTATATCTGATAGACATATCAAACTCTTGCATTAATTCAGCCCAACGAGCTTTCCGACCTCTGAGCTCAGGCTGATTGCAAAGGTAGCTTTCATTATCTGTCAGGACCTCAAAGTTACCATACAAATAATGCCACAAAGTCTTCAGGGCATGTACTATGGAGAAGAGTTCCTTTTCATAGGCACTATACCTAGTCTGTGCTGGTTCGAGTTTTTTACTCTCGAACGCAACTGGTCGTTCATTCTGAGTTAGTACAACACCAACCGCAAAGTCGCTGCATCTGTTTAGACCACAAATGGCTGATTGGGGTCGATGACTTTTAAAACTGGTGCAATAGCTAAGGCTGTTTTGAGAGCATCAAAGTTATCCTGCTGTGCGGACTCCCATTTGAACTCCTTTCCCTTCCCCTTAAGAAGATCTGTCATAGGAACTGCTATCCCTTTGATTCCACAATAAAAGCATTTTAACTTAGACTTATCTTTCTTTTTGCCAAAAGAGGAAGTCTCACCTTGATCTTGCCCTTTAGATCACTTGCCTTTGCCTTTGCCCTTGAACTTCCTTTGATGAACATAGCCTATTCTCGTCGCCAATGGTGAAGGCATGGTCAACTACAGTTAACCATGGACACAAAAGCCCTTGAGAAGAAGTTAAGCAACATATGGAAGAGTAAGTCTTGGGTAGTGATAGCAGCATGTAAAATTGAAAATTGAAATGTGAGGGCTTCCATGGTTGAGATTATTTATAGGCCACCTTATTAAAGGAGAGGTTAAGAGAAAGTAAAGCCCTTAACATGAGATACTTGACTCCGTGCCATATTCCACTACTTCCAAGTTAGGTCCGGCCCCAATGTCCAAGGCAACCCCTAACGGTCCAAACCTCCATTAAGGCCATGACAATGATGGTGACCTACAACTGAAGGATAATTCAGATTCTGATTGCGCAGGTGATAGGGACGATCGAAGATCGACGACAAGCTATTTTTTTAGCCTAGGTTCAAGGGCTATATCTCGATGCAGCAAGAAGCAGCCCACTAATGCCTTATCATCTACCGAAGGTGAGTAAAGGGCGACTACGAGGTCCGCCTGTGAAGCTATTTGGTTAAAACGTCTACTTGAGGATATGCAGATCTCTCAAGTAGGACCTACATTGTTACACTGTGATAACCAAAGCTGGATTCAGCTTGCGAGAAATCCAGTCTATCATGCAAGGACGAAACACATAGAGGTGGACCAGCACTTTATACGAGAGAAAGTGCACAATGGAGGGATTTGAGCTAACTTATTGCGACACCAACAATCAAATTGCTGATATCTTTACTAAACCACTTAGTAAAGATAAGTTTGAGAAGTTCAGAATTTTGTTGGGCGTTAACTTTAATTAAAATTGCCATTTAGGGGGAAAGTTGAAGAGTAATGCCTATTTTACCCCTTTGGCTAAGCAATAATTATGTTGTAAGTTGTACATAACGCATGTTATTGATTAAATGCAAGAGACCCCCTATTTGTAAGTTAAGAAAATTAAGGCAAGTGGGCCACTTGGCCAAGTAGCTCACTCATATGGTTGACACCTAGGCTTTCCATGCATGTATTTAAGGTGCTCAAGGGACTTGGAGGACCCACCCCCTTCTCACTCTCACTAGCAATTCATTTTCTCTTCTAACTTTTGGTGGTGTGAGGTGCTTATGCAATTCTCCTTGTATGTGATGTTTTCCATAGCTAAGTTTCTAAAGCTTTCTTGGTTGATCTAGTATTGCAGTTAAGATACTCCATAGCTAGGTCTTGCAATTCATCAGTGATAACCTTGTTGAGTAGTCTATGTAGTATGGATGTAACAAACTATTAAGTCTTGAGTTTGAACTTATATGACAGTCAAATTGTGAACATTGAAGTTTGAACACTGAACAAGTTACCATTCAATATTTCAAGCTTCATATGTGCTATGTAACATGTTGTGTATTAGCTTTCAGGGCTGGTTTGAAAGGACAAAAAGCCTGCTATTTATTATCACATTCGCAAGCCTGAAAAATGCTTCTTGGTTTCCAAGGGTAAGCTCGAACCTGAGACCAAAGAAACTTTGGATGTCAAGCTAACCAACCGAGCCAACCCCGTTGGTTTTTTTTTAAGCCTGAAAAATGATGTAAGGAAAAGGGAATGGCATAATGAGAAATTCTTGAAGAGAAAGAACCTGATTTAGTCTGCTTTTTGAACCATTTCCATGACTCTGACTGCTCCCAATCAACCACAAACCCTTGCTGTTGTAACATAAGGAGCGCATTCTGCAGCTCTCGTTGCAAATGATCAAACAGAGTTGGATAGTGAGACATAGCTTTTTGACACAGCTCCTCAAAGCCTTCAGGAGGAGAGTTTGCCTCCACATAGGGCTTTGCTTGTACCACCAAGGATGTGCCTAGTGATAATTTCTGCCGAATTAGGTCATAATCTAAGGTTTTCTCTGCGTTGGCGATTTCGGTGGCCATGGCTTTCATTCCCCGAGCAATCCACCTGACCACGGCTCTGCCTAGCGCTTTTTGCCCTAGCGGATCCCCAACATTCCGAGCCACTCCGCCCGCAGAATCAGAGCGATTAGGAATGACATTGCTATCCGGTTTCAGTTTGAGATCTTTTGTGTCTGCAGCAAGCAATTGAGACTGAATTACTGCATTCCTTCCCCTCCCCGATGAAGATTTTCCAGATGATGAAGGTTTCGGGATAGAAGAGGCAGCGAGAGAGATGAAATAGTAAGGATAAGGAAGAGGAGAGGAGAAAATGTAGAGCGAGGAGATAGCGCAGGAAGGCATCGCCATCGCCGGAGCAGCTGAATACATCACAATAAACTTTAAAGTAATGGACAGAAAAGGATCTTTTCTGGCCCTACGTTGTAATCAGTGTTGGGCGGTTCGTAATTTGTTATGTGGGGAGGCTTGTTTGTGGCCTTAGCCAATTTTATGTGTGATGTATAGGACTTTGGACGAGGCCCCGAGCTTAAAAATGTCCTCCGCCGGCACCTTTCATTGCGTAATGGGTATATGTGCTTTTTTTTTAGATGAATTTTATGAAATGTAATTGGCACTTGTGTCGTCTTCTTTTTTTTTGTTAGGTAGGCTCATAACAATGAAAACTAAACAATAGCTGAAACTACGTTTAAAGTCATGATGAATATATCCAGCAACCATCCCAGAATTCAATCTTTAGCAATGATCTTTCTTTCTAAAATTGCGAACTGTTCTTTTATCACATGTCCTTTATTGTTTGTGGCTACTTTGTGGATGTGCAGGTAGGTCATGTTCAGAAATCAGTGAAACGAGACAATGCTCTAAAGAAGGATGTACAAGCTTGTCAAGATTGTTTATGGGAGAATATTTGCTCATATTTTCATATAGTTATGGTTGATTATGTGGTTTTTGGATTGTAGGCAGTGTAGGTGTTTAAGGAGATATATTAAATATTGTTCATTCTTTCAATGCTGAAAATTCTCCGGTTCCGATTGTGAAGATTGTTTATATTGTCTTTGAGAATTGTCTGATTTCACCTTCTTTTGATCTCAATCTTGGCAATGCAATCTCAGATTTCTCGTGTTCGTTAGATGTAGCCCTTGTCTTGCCACCTGTTTCTGCCTCTCTTCATTGTGAGCATGTACAAGTTCATTCCACCTCTACGAGTGAAGATTTTGTAGCACTACTTGCCGAAAGTCCTTAAAATATTATTGAGAAGTTATATAAGACAGATATGAAATATCTAGTGGATATGTTGGCTATGTTCTTTGCTCAAGTGCAGAAGAAGGATGACATTCTTTATCCACTTGAAACGTATTATGTCCACTTAGTCCTTTACATTTCATTCCATGGTTTGCTAATGTATACTACAAGATTGAACTAACTAGCCAATTTAAGCTATTTCTAGTGCATATTTCAACATATAGTTGTTTGATAGCTATGCCCTATGGTTTCTAATTATCTACTACAGTTGTAGTCTGGCAGGTATGTACAGGGCCATGGGATGCGCGATTCAGGCTAGTATAGAGGCACAGGTAGTAGAGACGGGGGAACCAATTTATTCTTCGGGACTGTAGGTTCAAAAAGGCCAAGTTAGCCTATCAAAACTCTTGCCAAAAATCTGCTGTTGTTGGTAATGGTAGAAAAAGGAAGATAACCAATACTCTGACTCTAGATGATATTAAGATAATGCTAGCTCAACCTTTTATGTCACGAGAGAACAAGAAAGGTTGCCTAATGAGAGTTGCTTTCTTCTGTACTCAAAACTTTTGCATTAGAGGCCAGACTAAACTGTATGGATTGTTAGATTGTGATTTCACTTTTGGATATGATCTCAATGGGCCTTATGTGTGTTATGATGAGCGATAGTCTAAAAACCACAAGGTTAATATCGATCACTGCCAACTTGAGCATTTGAGGAGGCCAATGTACTGTTATATTCAAGATGTGGTAGATACTTTCCGCTGCTATTATGACCATCGTCCTACCTGGAGACCTGACGAGTCAGGGCCTCATCCACTTTTCTTATGGCCAATTGATGGCACCTAGGACTGGACATGAATTGCGACAGTGTGAGTCTATCCCTTATACTTGTTCAAATCTTTTAACCACCAATCTAGCTTTCCATTTTGGATATTGATCCATCTGGTTTAAGCTTCAGCTTGAAGATCCACTTGGAGTCACCTGTAGGAGGATTGACAAGACTCCAGGTCTTGTTCTTCATTAGAGACTGATACTCAGCATCCATGGCAGCTTTCCATTTGTCTGCATCGGGCATTGACAAGGCTTCTGCTATGGTGGCAGGTTCGTCATGACTGATGAAAGCCTAAGGGACGAAGCGATCAGACTGCTGTCATTGTCTTACAAACTTTCGAACTACAGGTGCATGAGCAAACGATTCTCCTTGGTGAATGACTAGGATCGTAGCATCTTGTGGTTGAACAATCATGGGTCTAGGCCCATCGACGGTAAGTGGAGGCGTTGGGATGAACTCCGTTGTTTGAACAGTTGTAGGTCGTTGCCTTATCGATGGAGGGTGGAGCTGCTATGGCATGCTCTTGCATTGGCTACTTCTGCTTGAAATCGTGATACTTGTTATAAAGAAAGACAACGTCATGACTAGGAATTATATAGTTGTAACTACTTTTGTACTTTTGCACTAGTTCATTACCTGGAATTTTTCATTTACATTATGAGAATTGAATCTTTTTCCTCATGTGTTTTGACATTTGCACTTATATATATTATGACACATGAGTATATTATGTGAAAGATTCAACTAGTTTGATCATATTCGCTATATTTTCATATTTGGCAAATTGAGGCCAACTTTGTTTTAGACTTAGAGTTTGACTTTTCAAAGTTCATTAGTCTAAATTTCATTTGAATAAACACTTTTTAAAAATGTGGAAAAGTTAGAAGTCGAGTTTGAGTAGCTTCAAATTTGAATGTTGGGTGCTTTGAATCTAGACCCAAAAATAGTAGAATTAGCATTTTGGTGGGAAATCCAAGTGGCCAAATAGGATTTGGACCTGTTATAAAAGGATGTAACAATTAGAATTAAAGTAGAATCACTGTGTTACTGTACTGTGGGTCCTATCAGTGGATAAGGATCAGTTGGCCTCGCCGCGAGGCAAGTCGACGGGACACGTGTCCCACCAACGGCAACCTGGGTCATGCATGGGTTGCATGAGTGAACAATTATATGTACAGTGTAATTTCATTTTGAGAAATACAGTTGCTATGTGAGCTTGTTGTGGAGAGTGTTTTCTGTGTTACTGTGTAGCATGATTTGTGTTCCTATTCAAAGAAAATTCTAAGTTGGTATCAGAGCCATACAGGGAGTGTACATAGTACAACATTGCCGTTGAAGAGAGCTTCGGGAGAACTGTATTATGAGAGTTCAGGGTTTACGGCGGGTTGAAGACGGAAAGAGAAGCATTGGTGCACGGTTTCTAGTTTATAGAGGCTTGCTAAGCTCAGCAGAGGATTATTAGCCTATGCATAGCATCAGACAGGGAAAAATTTGGTGAAAAATTGACAATTTTGAAGCCAGCTGAAAATTGAAACCGAGTTTGGGGTTACGGTTTTTATACATAACTGGTGATTTCTTCACTATTTGTGCACCGTTTTGGATGCAGTAAGGACAGGAAGGAAGCTAATCACATTGTCAACCAACCATGGAGAGATTCTGAGGTTTATGTCAGAGATTTGTCTCCAGACAGTTAACCTAGCAGATTTGCGGTAAAAGGTGAAGAAAGCCACTTTGTCAAGTTGAGCTAAAATCACCGTTTCTCCATGGAATTTCTTGAGTGAACACTCTACAGACTTGGAATCAGTAGGGCGACCCTGCTCCAGGCCTCAGATCGTGTTCAAATCGATCCACAGGTGAGTTAGATCAAACAAAAATGGGTGTGGGGAGGCGCAACCGCAGACAGGGAGGTCGCGGGCTGTTCGCGCGTGGAACCAGGGTGAGAGCATAGCGTTTCGAAGTGGACAGTGTCTACAAGACTCTCCATTGCTGCACAGAAATGCTCAGATCCGTTGGATAGAGGAGTTACAAGATCGACGGCTCAGATTGTGCTACCCAGATTGTACGCCAGAAGTGATTTCACCATTCCACTGGGCACGTTGTTGGGAGTTGATGACTGAGTGCATTTTGGAAGCCGTCGCCGATTTGGCTTT
Organism: Diphasiastrum complanatum; assembly: GCA_029204225.1. NCBI lineage: Eukaryota > Viridiplantae > Streptophyta > Lycopodiopsida > Lycopodiales > Lycopodiaceae > Diphasiastrum > Diphasiastrum complanatum. The sequence goes on along the minus strand of MU834375.1, from coordinate 29,374 downwards.
CAAGTTGGTAGAAAAGCAACGAGTGGCCTGGTAAGGGAAAAAGTGCAGGTCATTATTTTCAACTTCTGACATCACTGTTGGCCTCAGCATATTGTTTTTAGCCTACGGCAGAAGTTTCAAGCAGTTTTGCGATGGCAAACATGGGAGAGTCCATTTTGAGCGAAAGTAGCAAATTGGACGGGATTTCCAACTATGCAATGTGGAAATTCAAAATGAAAAACATACTGATGGAGAAAGACATGTGGGAAGTCGTCACAAGTGATGAGAGAAGGCCGCCAAATGAAGCAGATATCAAAGTGTTCGACAAAAAGATGAGGAAAGCTTTGACCTTCATTAACTTGTCAGTGAAGGATCACATCACTACCCACATTTGTGATGCTGTTACACCCAGACAGGCATGGGATGTGCTAAAGGAGCAGTTTGAGACATCAAATCCGTCAAGAATCATGTTTCTAAAGTCAAAGTTGAATAGTGCCCGCATGGAGCAAGGAGAGCACATTCAGACGTACATGACCAGAATCAAGACAATGAGAGATGAACTGCATTATATTGGTGAGCGCATACGTGATGTGGAGCTGGTGCACAATGCATTGTGCGGCATTGCAGAACCCTATCAGATGTTTGTGAGCGGAATAGCATCAAGAGAAAGATTGCCAACCTTTGACGAGCTCACATGAATCTTGATGCAGGAAGAGCAACGGCGAGAAATGGTGAAAGCTAGACGTCAAAATATTGACAATCAGGCACTGGCGACACACCAAAAACAAGGCAAGGGCAAGGGCAAGAAGAAGTCTAAGCAACAATTTGCCAAGTCTCAGGAGGACGAGGGATCTTCCAGTAAAACTAAGAAGAAAGGCAAGTGCTTCCATTGTGGTAAAAAGGGCCATTGGAAGAGTGAATGTCGCAAATTCCTGGTGGAACAAGGCAAGGAAAAACCAAAACAAGCAGGTAACCTTGTCGATGAGGGTGAGATTGAAGACTCTAGCATCTTCGTATCTGCATTGTCATCTAATCAAGATGATCAAGCATGGTATATTGACTCGGGAGCCACAAGACACATGACAGGTAACAAAAATTGGTTCAGTAGTTTGAAGGTGTTGGATAATGGAACATCTGTTTCACAAGCAAATGGTGAGGTGTGCAAAATCAAGGGGATAGGCACCGTTTCAATCCAACTACCTGATGGCAAAAGTAGGATGATCAGGAAGGTACTTTACGTACCAAGTTTGAAGAAAAATCTACTTTTTGTTGGAGTCATTACTGATCAAAAGTTGAAAGTAGAATTCGCCCATGATCGTTGCTTTGTGAAGGATGTGAACCAAAAGTTCAAAGTTATTGCGGATGGAGTAAGAGAGCCCAATACAAAATTGTACAAGTTGAATGCTACAATTAAGGGGCAACATGGACTTGTATCATCCGTTCCATCGCAAACTGAGTTGTGGCATAAGAGGCTTGGTCACTTGAACTTGGGAAGCCTCAGTTTGATGAGAAAATTGGAGATGGTAACAGGATTGCCTACCATAGAAGATCACTTGAAATTGATGTGCGAATCCTGTGTATATGGGGAGCAGCATCGAGAGAAGTTCAATAAAGGGGGTGTTGCAAGAGCAAAGAACATCTTGGATTTAATCCACACATATTTATGCGGGCCTATGAGGACCATGTCCTTAGGTAAAGCCTTCTATTTCATGACCTTTATTGATGATATGTCACGTAAGATGTGAATCTACTTCTTGAAGAAGAAATCAGATGCATTTGATAACTTCAAGAGCTTCAAAGCATTGGTCGAAAATCAAAACCACCAGTTGGCAAGAAACCCATTGGTTGCAAATGGGTATATAGGACTAAGTATCATATAGATGGAAGTATAACAAAGCACAAGGCAAGATTGGTGATCAAAGAGTACGCACAAAATAAAGGCATCGACTATGAGGAGACCTTTGCGCCGATTTGTAAGTGGAATACTCTACGTCTACTTGTTGCTTTAGCTTCACATTTTGGTTGGCCTTTGCATAAGATGGATGTGAAATCTGCTTTTCTAAATGGTGAGTTAGAAGAAGAAGTGTTCATGGATCAACCTGAAGGCCTTGTAGCGAAGGGATAGGAAAATAAAGTATGTCACTTGAAGAAAGCGCTTTATGGTCTTAAACAAGCACCACGTGCGTTGTATAGCAGGATTGATGCCTACTTTCATTCAAAGAGAATGGTGAGAACACATTCTGATTCAAACCTATGTGTCTTATGCTTTGATGATATGGTTGTTTTGATTGCTCTTTATGTTGATGACTTGATTATTACGGGAAATAATCAAGAGATGATAGACATGATCAAGAAAGACCTCATGGAACAATTTGAGACGACAGATCTCAACCTGATGCATTACTGCCTTGGAGTAGAAGTGTGGCAAAAAGGACATGAAGTGGGTTTAACACAAGTGAAGTATGTCAAAGAGTTGCTGCACATGTTTAGGTTGCAGGATTGCAAACCAGTAAACACTCCTATTGAACCAGGTAAAAAGCTTTCTAAGCTTGATGAGTCACAGTCATTTGATGCTACGCTGTATAGACATTTAGTAGGGAGCTTGATTTACCTTACCATGACTAGACCAGATATATGCTATGTTGTTGGCATTGTAAGTTAGTTTATGGCAGCACCTACAGAAATGCATTGGAAGACAACTAAACGCATTTTGCGTTATGTGAAAGGCACTTCAGAGTATGGCTTGATTTACAAGAAGCATGATGGCTTGCCTGAGTTGTGTGGCTATGTGGATGCGGATTGGGGAGGTGACAATGATGATCGTAGATCCACCACAGGGTATGTATTCCAGTTTTGTGGTAGTTGCTTTTCCTGGTCTAGTAAGAAGCAAAGTACAATTGCTCTTTCCACCACAGAAGCAGAGTATAAGACAATGTGTAGTGTAGCACATGAAGCTATATCGTTGAGACAAATCTTGGAAGAAATTGGCATGAAGTAGAAAAATCCCACGACTTTACATAGCGACAGTCAGAGTGGCATTCAGCTAGCAAAGAATCCAGTGTTCCATGCGAGAACTAAACACATTGAGATTCAGTATCACTTTATACGTGAGAGGCTGCTGAGTCGTGAAATTCATGTTGTTCATTGTAGCACAGAAGAACAACTAGCTGATATTTTCACTAAGCCACTTATTGGAGAAAAGTTTGATAAGTTTAGATCAAAGCTTTACTTAAAGTTTGTTGACTTTAAAGCTATGTATATGACTGTATAAAAAGTAAACTCTACTTTAAGGGAGAGAGTTAGAATTAAAGTAGAATCACTGTGTTATTGTACTATGGGTCCTACCAGTGGATAAGGATCAGTTGGCCTTGCAGTCGACGGGACACGCGTCCCGCCAACGGCAACCTGGGTCATGCATGGGTTGCCTGAGTGAACAACTACATGTACAGTGTAATTTTATTTTGAGAAATACAGTTGCTATGTGAGCTTGTTGTGGAGAGTGTTTTCTATATGTGTTACTGTGTAGCATGATCTGTGTTCCTGTGCAAGGCAAATTCTAAGTTTAACTTGTGGAGAGACATATCTTCTCTCTTCTCTATCTCATTTCATGCTTATACATGGTTCTCTTGGGTTCTACTATCCATTGGTGCACTATACTTGTGATCGCATGCAATTATATGTGTAGAATGATCTATATTTTTTATTTTTGGATCCACACTTGTGAAATACAGTAGCTTGCTGGTTTTGTACGGACAACAACAATACTTTATCATTTGATTCATATTTAATCAAGTTCTATTAGAGTTTGCATCTCATTTTGTGTGTAGATGCTGATTTTTCTACATTGGTGACATTGGTAGAATATCTTCTTTTGTAACCCAAGATCTTTTTTTGGATTGGATCATCAATGATCTGAAATCCTTCATGGTATCAGAGCTTGTGTTTTAGGTTATGAAGGAGAAAATCATATCTATCAAAGATTTGGTGAAGATATCAAGCCTAGAGCATGCTAGAGAGGATTCTATACCAAAATCGAGTTTTTTGCTTTTGTAGATTGGATCTTTCGTAGATCAAAACCCTATATAGGTCTATAAACTTGATCAATTCCAATTTTTTATTTCACATACTGGATTTGGCCGATTTTTGGATCATTGGATCAACCTAAGTGGTGGCTAATAGATTGCATATCAAGTTTTCAGCATTTGCATATAGATTTTTTTGTCAAAACCCTAATTTTGATTGGATCTCTAGATAGTGAGGTTGTTGGACTTCATTTGAGTGCGTTTCAATCTTAGGAAGTAGCAAAAGTCAATATTCCATGATTCTATGTGTTGATTTGCTTGGTATAAGTGTTAGAAGAGAATTTTTGAGATAGTTTCAAATCTTTGTGATTTCTTTTGAAAACATTTGTTGTTGTGCAAAGGAGTCTTTTGTGCATTGAAATAGGTTGAAAAAGACGATCAGGTCATTGCTAAATGGCAACCTCAATTGGAGTCATGTTGGAAGCCAATGATAAGCTTACCTCAAGTAACTATTCATTGTGGAAAGTGAGGATGGAATCACTTCTTGAGGTGAATGATGTTTTGGATATTGTTGTAGGTTTGGAGGAGAGACCAACAACACAAAAACATCAAATGAGGTATGATAAGAGGGCCAAGAAGGCTCTACACATTATCAAGATGAATGCTACCAATGGTTTCTCAAGGAAAGTGATAAGTATACTTCATCTAAGGATGCTTGGGATTCATTGAAAAAGCTTTATGAATCCAAGCCTACTTCTAGGGTGTTGACTCTAAGAAGGCAAATCTTTTCTTGTTTGCAAAAGAATGAAGAAAGTCCAAGTACTTTTGTTTTGAGGATGAAAGCATTGAATGATGAGTTGGCTTGCATTGATGAAAGCATTAAGGAAGGAGAGCTTATTCAAGTGATTCTTAATGGATTTTTGGATGCTCATGCGCAAGAAATGATTAAGCATCTGTGACAGCCATGCAATCTTCCTAATATTGAAATCTGATATGAAGAGAATGTAAAATTAATTTAGACATCAAAGATAGCCATACATTTCTCTGATAATAATGTTTGTGTAAGAGGAGTGAGAGTTATTATCATTCAACAAGAATGCGATGAAGTAGAAAAATAGTGAAACTGTATAATAATGTTGTAAACACAACAATCAAATCACAATACAATTGCGCTGATAAGCGTGTGATCCTACTTACAGATTCAAAACAATTGTTAAAGTTTTGAATATATTTCTCTCTCTCTATAATCACTTACTCTGGGAGTCCGCTATTGAAAGAACCGTTCTGGTCGTTGTATCTCTGTCAGGTCATCCTCTGATATATGATGACTTATAATGACTTCGTTTATATCGTCAATCGCTCATTTACATTTATAACAATTGGCAGATCTTGCATTATTCTAGCTTTACATTTACAAGATTGTTTAACAACTGATCAACTACCTAATTAGAACAGTTGTTATTGGAGCGTGAAGACGTAGACAGTCTATACTTGGAATACTGTGTATTTCTGTAGTGTGTCGCCTGTGTAGTATCCCATGTAAAACTGTAGTGTCGAGTTTTTCGCCTGTATAGAAACCCGTGTAAAACTGTAGTGTCGCCTATCAAAAACTGCATGTAAAAATGCAGTGTCGCTTTTTGTCCTAATTATTGCCTTTTAGAAACAGCATGTAAAAATGCAGTGTCTCATTTTTCGCATTTTTTGGACATAGTGTCACTTTTCTAGAAGTGCCTTAATGGCCCAAAAAAAACTTCCATAAGTGTCGCTAAACACTTAGTTGCTCAGAAAGGTAAAAAGAAGTGACAATGTCAAGTGTCGGGTTTTTCGCCTGTAGAAAAACCTGAGTAAAAATGCAGACTATAGCGACAATTAGTTCAAATATGCAGATTGTTAAAAAATAATTAGAACAGTTGTTATTGGAGCGTGAATACGTAGGCAGTCTGTACTTGGAATACTGTGTATATCTACAGTGTGTCGCTTGTGTAGTATCCCGTGTAAAACTGCAATGTCGGATTTTTTTTTGTAGAAACCTGTGTAAATCTGCAGTGTCGTCTGTCAGAAACTGCATGTAAAAATGCAGTGTCGCTTTTTGTCCTAATTGTCACCTGTAAGAGACTGCATGTAAAAATGCAGTGTCGCATTTGTCGCACACAGTGTCGCTTTTCTGGAAGTGCGTAAATGGCCCAAAAACAACTTCCATAAGTGTCGCTAAACACTTAGTTGCTTAGAAGGTAAAAAGAAGTGACAGTGTCGGGTGTCAGGTTTTTCGCCCTGAGTAAAAATGCAGACTGTAGCGACAATTAGTTTAAATATGCAGACTGTTAAAAACAGTTTTCTGTAGATTTCATTTGAGAGAGTAAAAATCAAAGAAGAAAGAAGGGCTGTCGGGATGAGTAGGAGTTAGATTAAATTCCAACACAAATATGCCAAAGACAAAAAGGGCAAGGAACATTGAAGCGCAAGTTAGGGTTAAAACGCATGATGAATACTCAAACAACAAGGTGGATGTTGGATAGATGTGGTAAGGTGACAACAATACACCCTTATAGATGCATTTGCATATCCCTCCATGCATGGGTCCGAAGGTGGTCATTGTCTTACATCTGATGGGAATGGGAGCATTTGCCATTTAGGTCATAGGTGAGGTTTTGTAGGTATGAAGACACCAAATTGTTCAAAGATGTTGTGGTTAAATCCAATCCGATTGCAGATGGATCCTAAGGGCTCAATTGATGGCCTTTGGATAGGAAGCTGTTGAAGACACCCCACCAATTCATTGTGGTTAGCATCACCTAGCAAGGTTGCTGAACCCACTATACTTAATTCGCCACCAGGAGCTGGTCTGCGAAACCAAAGACTCAAGGTCCGCCGTATGGGGACCATACTACCCAGTGGTACTCGCCAATGTTAGCTGATATTTTTGCACGAAAAATCGAACTAATATTGAAGTTTAAATTCGCAAAACTAGAAAAAATCGGCATGTAAAACCTGATTATTAGAGAAAAATTGGCACGAATTTGCCTTAGAATTGGGTTCCAACCTATCCCTAAAGTGGCTAGACACAGTTTAAGAGTAAGAAATTGACTTTTCAAAAAATCCGTCAAAAATATTTTATGGTCGATTTTTGTAAGACCGAACAAAAAGTGCTGGTTCACCTAGAACTGGGTCCCAACCCATCCTAAATGAGGCTAGAGCAAATTTTGGGCCTTAGAAATGGCAGGTAAATATTTTACGACTTTTCAAAAAAATGGACAGTTGTAAAAAATAGCTGATATGGTTGTGCTAGGATCTCACCATGTACTGAATCCATTTTTTACTAATATACGATCACTCAGGTGTATTTTTCAGGGAAATCGTGTTGTCGTGGGAGCCCTAGTCATGAATGCCAAAAAAGTCAACCACAGAAGAAAAAACCAAGAAAGAAAAGTTTCGGGAAAAACAGGACCGAGAAATATGGATTTAGTGTCAAGTATCACAGAAACCCTAACGACAAAGTTTGGGCAATTTACGGGCAATTAACGAAATGTACGAACCAAGTGGTTACCCAACAGACCAAAATCCTAGACAAATGAGCAGTAGGTGCACGGCCCTTGAACGTCAAAGAAAGACAAAAAACATAGGTACCCAGAGAAAAATGAAGGTCGCCTACTAAAAATAGGGGTTGAAAAAGGGCCTCACCCAAAATTTGGATACTAAATGCCAAAACACCTTGGAGGCTAAAAACTTTGGGAGGTACACCCACTAGCAATTGACATTTTGAGCTTCTAGGGTGTACAAAAGTGGAAACTTGAATGGCCTCCCTAGCCTTTGACAAAAATGGCATCTTGGCTAGTTTTGGAAGAGAGCCTTGAATGCACCACTCCCCCACTCTCTTATGGAGGCCACTAGGTGTACTATCAAATGGGTTGGAGACAAATGGCAAAGAGGGCTTGAAAGGCATGAAGAATGGCAAGATGACATTGTGAAGGGGATCCATTGGAGTTTCCCATAAGAAGGAGCCAACTCTTTGTATTTCAAATGTTAGTACTTTTGTGAGTTAGTATTTTTGAGAGTTAGTAATTGTAAGAGTTGGTAGTTGAATGTTGAGAGCTTGTTTGTTTGAGAGAGAATGTTGGTTAGTTTCCCTTTAGAGTTAAGTTCTATTTTGGTGTTAGTGAGTGTGAATGTTGTTACTCCATGTTAGGGTTAGTGGGTTGGGTTGGGTTGTATGTCTTGCTTCTTGTGGCTAATGTCACTCAATGGTAGTGCTTGGCTGGATTGCTTGAGGTTAGGTCCAAATTGTGGTTAGTCGCTTGACATTGATTGAGGATTGATGAATATCATGCTTGGGTTTGAGGAGTACGTCATGAAAGATGTATGCTTGAATCTCGATGGAAGAATGAATATTACTTGAAAGGAGTTGGTGGGATGATTATAAATATTATGGGTTCACAATTACTTGTTTACCATTGGAGGGTAATGGTTACATTACATGCTAACGTGTGATTGAGTGGTGAAGGTTTGATTATGAGTTTTGGTTGTTTGATAGACTACATTGTGGATTGCATGGCTGGAATGATTTGGGGAGGTTTGGGTAAGTGAATGATGTGAAAAATACAGATCCTAAGTGGATCTAAACTCCAAGATCATTGGCTAGAATGCTTGCACTCCAAACTACATAAGCTAGGAATTGGCAACACATTCTATGCTACCTAGAATGCAAAGAACTTGATCAAAAAGCATTTATCACAAATGGAAACTTCCATAAACATCAAGTGCGGCCCAAAATAGCATTATACAGTCCATAATACATCAGCCTACCACTTTTGGAAAGCACCTAAGATCATACACACAAAGCTTGAACTCAATCACTACACAATGCCAACAATGGAAGGAGAACCCAATAGAAAAATCTCTCATTAAGCAAATGAATACAATGGATCTGCTCCAACCTGTTTCTCCACGGCCTACCTGCTATATATAGCTGAGAGAGATGACTCTCTCTCCTCTCTCTAGACCCTCCTTACCTAAAATATGCCCTATATAGGTAAAATTGGCATATATGTCCAAAATACATGAAAATGGACTCATTTCGAAGGTCTTGAAGTTTGACACTTCTTCATACTGAAAAAATACACTTACTAAAAATATCTAGACCTGTTTCACACGTGTGAAAAGTCAGATCCTAAACTATGTGCCATTTTTAGCAATTTTGGCCTAAAACTAGACAAGGAAATGTTGACAATTTTCACACTCCCTCTTCAACTTAACTTGCTAGTTTTACAACACTACTTTGTTCCAACTTAAGAATGATCTCCATCATCAGAATAGATCTCTTCTCAAGGATCCTAATATGTACAAAATAGGACACAACATAATTGATATAGATAATAGTGTCCATATAGGATGCTTCACTATTTCTTACATCAATTTTACATAGAATCATAAAAATGGTACATGTAAAAGAACATAGAATCTCAATTAATGAATTCCTCCATGTATCCATCTCTGGTTTCTCTGTAAAATAGCAGCAAACAAGTTGTAAATGAAAGTGATCAACAAGTGTTTGCATGCCTCCTCCACATTTCACTATACATATAGTGAATGCAACATGTATCTCCATGAATGAACTTCCATCACCACCTTGCCTTTGTAGATCTTCAATCCATGAAAGCCTTTGAGTGAATGAATGCCAAAAAGATGTGTTCCCTACTCCATTTGAATGACCAAAACCTGAACTTGAAATACTTGAAGTACCTCCACAAGATTTGCACACAACGCTTGATCCTACAATGTCAACAAGTTGCCAATTTGCCAACACTAGAATACTAGATCTTGAACTTTGTTCAAAAGAAAACATATTGACCACTTCAATACCTTTCAAGATCTGAATGAATTCATGTACTTGATCATACAAACCAGCAATGATAACTATTCCATCTCCAAGATCCAAAGGATGCAAAACTATGGAACTAGTTTTATTGAAATTTGACAATTTCAACACATTGACATAACAATGTTCATACATGAGATTAGGCAAGTGAGGTAGAGTAAGAAGACACTTCCTTGCAGCTCCAAAGACCTTACTTGAACCTTCAAGAACCTGTAAAAACAGATCCAAAATGCCTTGACCATTTGTCTCTTCTTTGATGCTTTTCACTAGCTTCGAATTGCCACTTGTCTCTTGGTGTTGATGAAGCAATCCAAGATCAACCTCTTGATCTTCCAATAAGACATCAAAGATCTTGCATATGTGAACATCTTCAGATCTGAAACTCTGAAGATACTCCCTCTCAAACACATGATTAAGATCCCACAAGATCTCATCAATGCTCAAATTTGACCCTTCACTATAGTTAGTGAAAACAATGCCACCATCATAAACCAAAAGATAGATTCCAACATTTCCATTTAACATGAAGTAGAGTAGGTGAAGATGAGTATCAAACCTAATCAAAACAGCCCTCTTGAGTTCATAACAAACCTCAATAAGCTCACCAATGATATCTCCCTTGCCTTGAAGAAGTTGCCACTTGAGTTGCTCCATGTAGTCTTCTTCAACCAACCTTTTGCCATCTTGACCATGAATGAACAATCCACCACAATCATAGAATGATTTGAGTTGATGAAGAGATGTTAGATCCATGCTTTGGATCTTCCCAAGAACCACTCTTCCATTGCCCTTTCCTTCACAAGACTCCCTCTTAATGCTAGCACCACAAAAGTTAGAAACCTCCCTCTTGATAGTTGCACCATAAGAAGTAGAAGACTCTTGAATATTAGAAGCCAAGAAAAGAATCCTTAGTACCTTCAACATAAGAGTGATTGAAGTACTCTCTCTTTTCAAACATGAACTTCTACTCAATGATTTAGGTAATGAGTCATATGATAATGATTCTTCCTCACTATCGTTCATAAAAACATCATTCAAAGTACATCCTACTTTGAACACTTCACATACTTCTCTTCCTTTTGACTTGTGATCTCCCTCACCAAGTCTCATGATAGAAACCTTTGATCTACTCTTTTTATGAAGAAATGTCACACCACTTGTTGCACAAATGACTTTATCACAAAAAGATGTAAAAGAACCATTTCCTTCAAGCATGCTCAAAGCACCATCATCTTTTCCCACATGATTACATACATCAATATGAAAAGAATTAGAAGAACAACCATCTTCTTGCAAAGAATGACACTTAGCATCTCCATCTTTTTCCATATGAACAAACAAGTCATTAGCAACAATCACTTCCAAAGAAGAATCTTCATCAACTCCATTGATGAAGTTAGCTCCTTCCTTACCTTTTCCATTTTTGCACTTGCCATCTAGCACCATTGAAGAACCACCAAGCCTTGGAAGTCCATGAGTAGAAGAGTACAAACATGATGCTAATTTAGCTCCACATGACTCCATATGACTAGTAGGTAACACTAGTGCATCTTCAAGATCCAATGGATCCAAAAAATTGACCATAGATTCACCAAAGCTTGCCAAGTTAGCACAACAATTATCATCTCCAAGAAGTACATTAGATCTCAACCTAGATCTAGCATTTTGTTTCTTATGGCATTCATTTGCAAAATGTCCTTTTATCCCACAATAAAAGCACTTGAACTTTGACTTATTGTTCTTAGTAGAAGAGGAAGAGGAAGAGTGATCATCATGATCAAAGTTACCACCTTTGGACCATTTCCCTTTGCCTTTACCTTTGCCCTTGAATTTGCCTTTTGTGAAGAAAGCCTCTTCACCTCCACCTTGCAAGGATGCACCATCAAGCTTTGATTGCAACCTATGTTCTTCAGCCAATAAGATTTCTTGCAAGTCAACCACACTTGGCAAGACTCTTTGAATGGCAAAACTTTGCACAAGGTTAGCATGTTCATTTAGCAAACCATTCAACATAACTTGGACTATTTCACCATCTTTTATGTTCTCATCAATGCATGCTAAATCATCACTTAGGGACTTAACTCTCAAGATAAATGCATGAGCACTTTCACCCTCTCTTTGCCTACTAGAAAATATTTGTCTCCTTAGGGTCAATACCCTAGATGTGGACTTTGATTCAAAGAGCTTCTTTAAGGCATTCCATGCCTCACTTGCACTTTGACACTTTCCAACTTCCTTGAGAAGTTCATTTGTAACATTCATTTTAATGATATGAAGAGCCCTTTTGGCCTTCTTATCAAACCTTTGTTGCTCTTGAAGTGTGAGAGGTCTCTCTTCAATTTCTGCAACTATGTCCATGAGTTCATTCAACTCAAGTAAGGACTCCATCCTCACTTTCCAAGTAGAGTAGTTTGATGAACTCAACCTTTCACTAGACTCTAGCATGATCCCACCATTGGAAGCCATGATTCTAATGTTTCTTCAACTTTTAGGTTTTGTCCTAAAGCACTTAGCACTCACTTTTCTCTCAACAAATGATAGATAAAGAGATCTATGAAGATTTAGGACCCTAAAACACTTCTATCTTGAACCTAGATGGTTTCCAAGCATAGAAAGGAAGATTGAAACACATGCAACACTTTGCACACACAAAGAATGGATTACAAAATCAAACCAACCTGAACACACTCTTGCTTAAGCTCTCAAACTTTCCAGCAAGTGACCAAATCAAGTTATGGTGTGAAGAGTTACTTGCATTCTTAGAAAATACCCAAAACTAGGATGCCAAGATTACCTAGTAATGAACAAACTTGATCAACATATGATCAACACACTAAGATATTGATTCAACCTGTAAAACCACATGTAAACCACACTTCTAAAAGTTTATAAACTCCAGCAAGTGATAAATACAAGATTTAGAGGTGAATGAATGAGCACACTTAGTGAATCACAAGACTAGCTTCACTATCTTGTCAAATCTTGGTGTTTAGATGTAGATCTAAGATCACTTCACATGAGAATGTTCCTCAACCTGTTAAGAACCTGAAAACACACTTGCATAATGGTTAACACCTTCCAGCAAATGCTCCAATCAAATTACATAAGGAGAGTTACTTACATGCTCAACAAAGTACACCAAAAATTATGCCAAAATTGATGACAATCTTTACAATATGCTCTTCACAATGGAGCTTACAATATGTTCACCCAAAAAAGGGGATCTTTCATCCAAATGGGAGCTTTGCTCAGCCTTTAGGAGAATTACAACTCACTCAAAAGAGCATTTGTCATCCACTTAAGGAGAAGTTTCATCCACTTAAGGAGAGTGTTCATCCAAGAATGGAGATTGTCAACAATAGGATTGAAAAGAACATTGTTAGTATTGAATATGCACAAGCCTCACAATCACAAATGATTAGGTGTTATGATCTGATCCAAAATAGTTTCTTTTCAGCCTCTGATCTTCAATAGACCTGAAATATGCTTTTGATCCACAATTTCAACTCACAAAACAAAGGTTAGTAAGATTTGATCAACAAAGCAATGCAAAATCATGCTAGAACTTGATCAAACATCCAAATATCACCAAAAATGGAATACTTACTGTAAATAGAAGCCAACCAGCTCTGATACCATGTGAAAAATACAGATCCTAAGTGGATCTAAACTCCAAGATCATTGGCTTGAATGCTTGCACTCCAAACTACATAAGCTAGGAATTGGCAACACATTCTATGCTACCTAGAATGCAAAGAACTTGATCAAAAAGCATTTATCACAAATGGAAACTTCCATAAACATCAAGTGCGGCCCAAAATAGCATTATACAGTCCATAATACATCAGCCTACCACTTTTGGAAAGCACCTAAGATCATACACACAAAGCTTGAACTCAATCACTACACAATGCCAACAATGGAAGGAGAACCCAATAGAAAAATCTCTCATTAAGCAAATGAATACAATGGATCTGCTCCAACCTGTTTCTCCACGGCCTACCTGCTATATATAGCTGAGAGAGATGACTCTCTCTCCTCTCTCTAGACCCTCCTTACCTAAAATATGCCCTATATAGGTAAAATTGGCATATATGTCCAAAATACATGAAAATGGACTCATTTCGAAGGTCTTGAAGTTTGACACTTCTTCATACTGAAAAAATACACTTACTAAAAATATCTAGACCTGTTTCACACGTGTGAAAAGTCAGATCCTAAACTATGTGCCATTTTTAGCAATTTTGGCCTAAAACTAGACAAGGAAATGTTGACAATTTTCACAAATGATGGATTGAAGTGAAGGGTTTCCATTAGTGATAGAGATAGGGTTTGTTAAAATTGAAAAACAATCCATATTGATTTCTTGGCTTGCTACAAATGTTGTACCATGCAAGTATGTAGCTCATTAATGCAAAGTGCCAAGTTTGGCCTACATAGAACTCGAGCTACATGGTTATGTATTGTCTAGTTTGATAAATGCAACTTGCATATAGTTTGTATACATAGAATTCGCATGATTATGCTTGTAGAAACTCGTGGCAACTCACATGCATTAATTGTAAGTGATCCATAGTGACATGCAAGGCATGCACAAAGTTTATTGGACACATGCATGATGATTTGGACATTTCTAGTTAGAACTAGTACACTTGTAAAAAGTTGGTAGAATTTCATGCATGACAAGTGACAAATGTCACATAGACTCTAGATGTCATTTTGAAAAGGATAGATATGGTTCTACCTCGAGCTACCTCAATCTCCATAAATATGTGTAGCTCTCCACACAATTGATAATGAAGAACCAAAGTTTTGTAGCTATCTCATGTCATTTTGGATCTAAACAAATATTGCTTGTTATCTCTCTAGCTCTCTCTCTCTAACTCGTGTTGAGGCTAATGCTCATACATTGAAATCTTGTATTTTTATTCATTCTTTGATTCATTGCTATTATATTCTGTTGATTAGCATGCTAGATTGTGGATTAGCCATTTTCTCTGAACTAGATTTTGTTGTTCAATCTAGAATCAGGTTATAGTGCCAATCACAAAGCTTAATTAAGATCAGTCACTCTTGTGGACACTCCCCACACGTGTGAATTCTGGAAATTTTGTCAGGGTTGACCTTTGGATGTGGGTATGTGGTTTCAATTGAAGTTGTTTGCTTTCCATGAGGTTAGCTATTGGTGGGAAACAAACCTAGTGGTTCGAGAAGTGTTATTTGTTGCTTGTCCATTGTGTGACTATGCGCTTGATGTATTCATTGTTGTTCCTACGCTAAACTCATTGTCGTTTGGTTGTTTGTAAGTGAGTATGTTTGTTGAAAATTGATGGGCTTTGTAATTAGCAAATGTGTAAAGTCAGATGCTTGCTCAGTGAGCAAAAACTTGCAAATATGGACTGTTTGGATTGAGAGTTTAGTTAAAGAAGCCCGTTCCACGACCTTCATTGTCTATAAGCAGGGTTGCTGATTTTTTTGAAAGATCTGTCAGGCTCTGCTAACTGATTCAAAAGTGATTATTTATGCTTTTTACAGCCAAAGCAATCGAAGTATAAAGAATCATGTTTGTAAACTCCACAAGGTACTTTACGGCTTGAAACAATCAGCAAGAGCTTGGTTTCAGAGGATTAACACATTCCTCATCCAACACGATTTTCAACCAAGTACTGTCGATTCTAATGTTTACTTCAAGTCAGTGCAACATTCTTTCATTATTATCACCTTGTATGTCGACGACACGTTGTTTTTCAGCAAAATTATCGATCGGGTGAAGAATGCTAAACAGATGTTGTCTTCTGCATTCGATATGACCGATCTGGGTGAAGCTCACTACTGTCTAGGAATACAAATTCATCGAGACAAAGTGAGACGATCGATTTACACTACTTAGCAGAGGTATTTTCATAATATATAATCTGATCAATTGTAAAGAAGCTCACTCACCAATGGATCCAGGCCTGCGACTGTCGAAGGACCAATGTCCTCAGACAAAGCAGGAGAAGGAGCGAATGAGAGAATATCCATAATAATTGATACTTGGACTTACTCAGAAGCAATTGCAAGTTAGGAATCAGAAGAATGGGGAAAGGCAATGCAGGAGGAAATCGACTTGATGCATAAAAATGAAACATGAACACTAGTAAACCTGCCAGAAGGAAGAAAAGTTGTGGACTACAAATGGATCTACAAAATAAAGCTGAAACTAGATGAGAATGTCGAAAGGTACAAGGCCAGATTTGTGGATGCAATTGATTGCCTGCCAATTTTTTTAATGCATATTGACAGGGCCAAGCAAGAGCGCATGAGAATCAAGATTTGTAGTAACACGTTTGCCATGTCTGAAGAATTTAAAACCTTCATGAATAATGATCCCACAATAAACCTTGGGTACTATAAAGTTTATGTTGGAGATGTACAAGAGATGGTATGTATTCTGCTATGGGAGGATTACAACCTTGCCATTGCTGATATTCCTTATGGATTTCGATTGCCAAATTCCATTAATAATGAAAAAGCATTTACATTCAAACAGATATCAAAGATGGTTGCAGATTTCAAGTATTGATGACGCCTCCTTTATGGAGATTCATTATTTTTCTCAATGCTGCACAGACAGCATCAGTGCTTGCATCTTTTAAAGAGCTCACCCATGGAGCTGAAAACATGATGTGGTGAGTTTTACTTGATAATGTTTTGGGAGCATAAAATAAATATATTTGCTTACAAATATTTTTGCCAAACAAAGGAATATATTGTAGCTTTGTGAACACGCACTTAACATCCGCTATTGTTTTGTGCTCACCTGCATTATTGACCTGGATATTTCATTATACTTAATCTGATTACAACTCTGTTTGGTTCTGCGTTCAGATTTGTGTCAATGCTTGAATGCTTTTTCTACATTCTGTCTGGCTGTCTAATTGATTTGTCTGGTTATCTGGTCTTCGCTTCCGCTACGACCACGCATTAAAGCTTTAAAATAATCATATTCTTGTGTTCGCCTAGTAAGTCGCCAGTTGTGCACGCACTGAGAGAATTGAAGGGCTATCTCCCCAACATTCTCTGACACTATACCCAGGAGGGCAGTCACTGCCCCCAATGGGTATTTGGCCCATTCCAATGAGTGGCTACTCCTAGTGCCTGGGCACAACAATGCGAGCCAGGGTCCAGCATTCCCCTTAAAACAAATCCGGGTCAGGGTGCTTCATTGCTCTATACTCTATTCTTATGGGTTACTTAACGAAGTTAAATATAATAAATAAAAAAATGTCGTATTTTTTGGTGGAAACTTTTTTTGTCCGGTTGCCACATCATTCTAAACCCTGTCTTGCTCTTGCTCTTCCTCTTCCTCACTCTAACTCCCACTCTTCCTCTCTCTCCCTCTCACTGTTGCTCCATCATGTGTTTTGTCTCCTCCATCACGCCTCGAGCACCTCCATCGCTCCTCCATTGCGTCGACAGTGTCGCGCCTCCTGCATCGGATAGGTAAGTGTGATTGGATAGGTATTGCAAAATTGTTTTTTTCTGCCATGTATTCTTCTTAAGCATAAGTAAGTAGTATGTCAGTTAACTGCAAGCACCCTCAAGTTTTGAAATAATAAGATATCAAACCTAATTAATTGGTTTACATGATCCACATAAGTTTCAAAATGAAAAAAACACTGAAAAAGCATATTTTACACTAGAAAGGTGAGTATAGCAGTGAAATTGCTAGTTTACCAAGAAAAGAGCAAAAGAACTTCTTCACATAAAAGTCTAACCACCGCTTGTATTCTCTGAAAAATCCCCCATATCATTCAAAGCTTACGAATAGCCTCTTCACACTCCTAGTAAGAGAGCCCACTGAAGGTAATTAAAAATATTTGAAAACTGCAAGGGTTAGAAAGATGCAACATGGAGATGTCTACCTCCCTCATGTCAGATTTGGAGAAGCAATCTATTCTTTTGAAGTAAAAGCACTTGCAAAATCAAACTTGTCCAAAAGCTCAAAATTGGTTAGGCATATGTTTAGCTTTGCAGCCCTCTTCAGATTTTCAATTTTGTTGAGATCAAGGTGATCCAAGGTATTGATCTACACGTAGAAGAGCTTTATGAGAAATCAGTGTGCACCCAAAACTTTTGACAGAGCTCCCAAAGAAAACTTGGGAAGGGAAACCATTTTGTCATTTCAGAGTACAAAAGGTTTGTATTCAAAAAGAAAGTAGAGACAAAATTTCATGTCTACTTACAGATCAATAAAGGAAAATCATAACGACACAGAATTTTACAAAATATCTAATATCAACAATGTAGTTCTCAAGTAGTTCCCCATGTATTTGAAACATGCAAGAAGATGACACTTACTAGTGCTTCTTATCAACATCTCGGCATTCCACAGTACACATGAAAAGATGTAAAATATAGCATGAAACTTCTATATCACAAAAATTTTGAAAATCTAAAATGCTCAAAATTGTCCCAAATTCTTACAAGTGAGTTATGAGGATCGTGTTGACAACTCATTTGTGAAGTATGAAATTCAGGACGACACTTGAAGGCAAGCAATGAGTAAAAGTTTCAAACATTTGCCAAATAGGTTTGAAGCCACAATAAGAAATCTCATAGGGGTGTTCAAATAGATGCATTCTCCTTTTAGGTGTTATCGCTGAAAAAGGTTGTCATATTGGCTATGCTTATTTATTACTCTCAAAAATATTGTGATAGTATTATGTGTCCCGTTATGGGCTAGTCCACATTGCCCTTTAACAACCAGTAATATCTATTCAAAAAGAACCACGTGAGAGGATACTTGACAAAAAATTGTACATCACACTCCAAATCCTAAACCCATAAAAATACTATTTAAAATAGGGTCCTAAAGTTTCAAATTTGCTCGCCATTGTACACATTTTCTAAAAAAATGCTCACAAATATCTGCTCATCGACATATGCTCGCACCAGGAAATGCTCGCCAAAAAATCGCACCCTAGTTTGACCACCTTTGATATTCTTTGTCATTGTCGTACCCAACTGTTAGCCATTCTCGTGTATTTCTACAGACTATGGAAAAATTTGAGTAAAACTGTAGAATTGGATAGATGAATGGATGTAGATTAAAGATTGATTATTTGGATAAATCTAACACTCCCACTTAATCTGAATCCATGAATGTCTTGACCTTCAAACTTAATTCAACACAAAATCTTTTGTGTGCTCCAACTCAGTGCCTTCATGAAAATATATGTTGTCATGTCTCGCGTTCGACAACATTCCAAGCTTACCTCTTTGTCAAAAACTTTACTTCTAACATAGTGATACTTAGTTTCAACGTGCTTACTCTTGGAATGAAACATGAGATTGTCTGATAAAGCAAAAGCACTTTGACTATCACAATAGACAATTGTCAGAGCATTCTACTTCAGAGAAACATCCGATAGTAAGTTTCGCAACCACACTGCTTCCTTTGTTGATTGAGAGACAATCATATACTCTAATTCTATAGGCAATAGAGCTATTGAGATTTTCTTGCGATTGTTCCATGAAATTGGACCAACATTGAGGAAGAACCTAAATCTAGATGTGGATCTACAAGTGTCTACATCTCCTGCCCAACTTGCATCTAAATAACCACTGAGTATGTTGAGTTTGTCATTGTCAACTGCTCCATAATAGATGCATTGGTCCATAGTAGCTCAAATGTATCTCATAACTCTTATAAAAGCTTTCCAATGTATAATCCGAGATTAGCCATATATTGACTTAAGGAACTGCCTACAAAATCTATGTCTGATATGGTATAGATCATTGCATACATAAGAGAACCTATTATCGAATGATATGGGTGCTCACTCATCGGCTCCTTCTCTTCTTTTGTTTGAGGACACTGAAGTTTCGACAATTTGAGTCTTGGATCCATTGGCGAGTGAGCTACCTTGCAATTCATCAAGCTATATCCGATTAGCATAATGTAAACGTAGCTCTGTTGAGTGATGTAAATCAGCCTTCATAATAACATATCGTGCAGATTCCGATGTGGGCATCGAATTTTGCAAAATTTTATAATCCATCGCATTTCGATGCGTCGAATTCTGACGTCCAAGTAAAAATTCCCAAATTGGACGTCCAGTGATTGGGAAACTGTGTCAACAACCAATTTCCAAACTGCCCTTTGGAATCCAACATGTCGGATTGCAATATGTCGACATGGATATGACGTGTACCTGGCATTCGACGTGGACGTCAGAATTCGATGTGTACATCGAAATCCGACGTCCGTCACATTCCGATGTCCATGTCAGTGATCCGGATTATGGACTCTGCAGTGATCTGCGGACACGGATGTCAGAATCCGACGCATTTTTGGTCGTCGGAATCCGACGTTTGTGAATATTTTGATTTTTCTTTCTCACTCTTTGCAGGCCTTTGGAGCGTTTGGAGCATGTGGTGCATTTGGAGCTTGGAGTTTAGTGCTTGCAGCTTGGAGCTTTTGGAGTTTTTGGGAACTTTCGAAGCTTTTGGAGATAATTGTTTTGTTTTTTGTGTTTGTTTTGTTTGTTTTTGTGAAAGAAAGTGAGGAGTAATATAAAAAATTGAGGAGGGCAAAGTGTAATGTGTGAAGTAAATGAAGGAAAAGTGAATGTAAAGTAGATGAGAGTGTAAAGTGTAAAGTAGATGAGAGTTACATTATTGTTTGAATAGTAAAGATAATAATGTAAATTTAGAAATGTAAAGATAGTGAAAGAATTTTTGAGATATATATATATATATATATATATAGTGTAATTTGAGAGAGAGAGAGAGAGAGAGAGAGAGAGAGAGAGAGAGAGAGAGAGAGAGAGAGAGAGAGAGAGAGAGAGAGAGAGAGAGAGAGAGAGAGAGAGAGAGAGAGTTTTGCATTTTGCATTGATTTAGAATTTAGGATAATAGATAAATAGATAGTGTTTGGTAGTAATTGAAAGTTAGTAATAGATAGTGTTTGGTAGTACTTGAAAGTTACACCATGTAGGTGAGCATGAAAAACCCATCGGTATACCATGAATCTGTCTCCAGGTTTTGTTTCCTAATCTGACAATACAATTGTCTATTAGGAAGGCATTCCACAAGCATAAGATATTTTTATCGATATTGTACTACTCTTCTGACTTTTTATTTTCCCATGACCATTTAAAGGCGTCCCTTTCTTGTTCCCACTTGAAACTCAGAAACATCTTGAACGCATAAGTAATGGATTTATTTATGATAGTTTTCAACCCATCAGTGCCATCTAAAGGTATGTTTTCATAGCACTTAGAGATATATGCAACCCATACATTGGTAATCTTTGATGGTAGATTGAGATAAAAATCAATCGAGGACTCGCACTGCCAAAATAAGCATGTATCCACATTTAGGATACCCTTGTATGTTTTTGCCTTAAGGCCTGCACCCTCCTTGAGGAATGGTGACAACATACCAAGAGCTCATGTTAGGAATTTTGCGAGTTTAGTAAAGCAACAGTCATGCGCATTGGTAATCCATCTAAAAGATTCCTTGTGGGCTTTGTACGTACATAGTAGATAAGGCAAAGGGTCGTTCCCCAAGAAGATGTTGGGTAAAAACCCAGTTAGCTTTTCCATGACATATGTGATAGTTTTTGTAACTGAGTTTTTTTTATCATTAGGAAAAGGGCTGAAGTCAAGACTTGTTAAGTCTATCTAGGGGAAGCTTCTGTACAAGGAATTTACATATGAAACTAGGATTGTGTTGTGCCTTGTCAATGCCATTGATGTATGCAGTTGTGTCCTTATTGCCATATAGCCAAGTTCTTTTTTTGATGATTTCCATGGCAATGTTTTTACAAAAAGTCGCATGCTCTCTTATAGTTTCTTCATTTAAATGTTCATGCGTAGGCAAGAGCTTGATTAATTTGAACCATCTATCATGAAGTTCAGAAGCCACCTCATTCATATTATTCTTTCTCAAGGTAATATGATTGAGACCCATCTCTAAAGATTTACGTAAAATCGGGCTTTTAACAATATTGTTATTCGTAGAAATAGCATGCCCAAATTTTTTTGCAACAAAGTTCTTGAATCTATTAAGAGATAAGCATTCACACGAATGTAAGTTTTCTATGTCAAAGTCACAGAAAACATCATAGGGAAAATACCAATCACTTTTGACACTTGGTAGGTAAGTCCAACCGAATGTAATATCATGAAAGCGTTCATCTACAACAGCGAATAGTCTGAATAAAACATGAGCGTAAAAAATCTTCACATGGATTGCTTCAAAAACTCTATTGCGATAACATAGATGTAAAAAAGAGCTCCCTGAATTACTATTAGTGGTCAGTTGTAGACGTCATGTCGCTGAGATACTGACTTCTCTTCTTTCTGTCCTTTCCTCATCGTGCACGCCGATTAATCCCGGTAAAAATTCTGCCTTTTGATAGGTAGGTTGCTCTTTGTGCTACTTTGCCCTTCCTTTCCAGTAAACTGTCTTCTCTTCCTTGTCCCTGATGCAGATACCACGGAGTTTGGATTGTTCAAATTAAAATTGACCGTTTTCTTGCTTGTGTAACAGACTACGAACTAAAACAGATAAGAAAACAAAATTAATTATCACCTTGAAATTTTTGAATGACAAGAAAAACTCCGAAAGTGCAGCATGGGAGCTTGAAATAGGATAGTTTGTTATGACTTCCTCCCAGCTTTTACAGGCCAGCCTCCGCACCATAACTTCCTGTATTCTCATGAAAAATTTATGATTGCAAGAAACAAAAAGGGTAAGGCACATGATTATTTTAAAAAGTGAATTTGAAAGCAATAAAAACATCTATTTGCAAATTACATACTTGCTGAATTCGTCCACCATTTCCTCCAGTGAAAACACCTTCTCAATTACCCTTGTCAAAACAGAGTAGTACGACCTACTTTTTGATTTCCACCTACAATTTCATCCTTAACTCTCGCAGTTTTCTAGCCTTTAAGCTCCTTGTTCTCCCACATGGTAAAGATTTGATCCCGAAGCTCCTAGATCTTTCCAGTGCGGAAGGCTAGTTGGAACAATGGACCAAATCGTCTTAAACCGTCTGACTTCTCTGACTCGTCAATAAAGACTCCAACTTCGAGCAAATAGGTTCTCCTGAGATTTATATCAGGCTTCCCATGTTTAATTATATGGTCTTCGAATTCGTGATGGAAAAACCTTATTTTCTCAATAAAAGACATCTTTGTTTGATAATCATTATCATTATTATGATCCCAAACCAAAAGTTTTCCTTCTTCAATCGTTAACCTAGCGAAAACCTTGCAATCAACAAAACCAAAAACCATGGAGGCAGGTACGTGGTCATCAATTGTCTACGAGCCTCTACGGAATGTGACCCACCAATTACAAAGTAGTTATAATTCATTGCTTTTTCTTCCTTGAAGTCTTTCTTGGCTGGGCATTCTGCAGGATCCACTAAAACAATGAATGGAAGTACAATGGTACGAGGATTTAGTTTCATTTTCTTCATTACATTTGATACATGCACATTATGAGGCACCCGTACTTCGAGAGGTCTTCGCTGTGTACCTGGATCAACGGGTGGTCTATGAATTCTAGAAATTGGCAACTGAAAAATACAATGGTTGACCAATTTATCTCTGACCACAATCTCTCGTATATGATTTTGTTCAGAAGTAAAAACTCCACTGCTCAACATAAAGCCAGACATGTTTTCTTCACTTTCTTCTTCAGATGAGCTGTGCTCTTCAGTTTCTTTGTCCTTTTTGTATCCTTTTGGTGGTTGTTTCTTTGATTTCCTGGATGGTTCTGCAATTTCTTCTTGAGCCTTGGTCTTCATTTTATTAGGAGGTTCTTCATTGACAGTAGCCTTTCTCTTTGTCGATCCATCCTCTATTGTAGAGGGTTCCAATGCAACTTCTTTGCGCACAAATGGACCAAGGCTAATGATCATATTACTAGAGTTAGATAATCGTCGAGATAAGATTAATGGAGAGCATAAATCAAATCGGCAAAGTTTCTCATTCACAACAAACAACATCTTTGCTATCTTCTGATTATCAAGATCCTCCACTGTCAAAATGAGTGTATCTAGATCGTCCTCTCCTTCATAATCCACCCATGACACTGGGCCACAACATTTAGAATCTTTCATCTCTAGCTCGATGCTAGGCTTTCAGCACATATAAAGCTTAATGCCATCTTCTTGATTATACTTGACGGCCCACTCATAATTGAGACACTTGGACTTCATAGGTTTGGACACTCGAGGAGGTTCACTTGACTTTTTTGATGGAGCTTTCCTTGGAGGAGTCTGAGAATCATTCCCATCTTGTGAACCAAACTTGAATCGGATGCGCTTTTGGGTATTGCTAGTATGCATCATTGTTATATTGAAAAATGATGCAGAACCTAACAAATCATAAAAAATGGTCAACAACGTAATAAAGTAATACTTTATGTAAAAATCGACTAAAAAATGTGACTTAGGCTATTTTGCAGTCAGATTTTTGATACAGCGTATCGTAATTCATGTTACAATCTTCGTTATTCAAATTACTTCCAGTTACATGACAATCAAAATGCGATAGAGTGAAAAAAGTCTGCGGAGGACAATATATCGACATGAAGACATAACCTAACTTAAAATAAACTAGAGTTGATCTGAGATATCGATACGGCGTATCGAGTTCCTTGTTCAATACATTAAGGCCGAGCAATGACATACCATATAAAGAAGCGTAAATGTAAGGGTGCCACTCAAGCTTCACGAACTTTTAAAAAACCCTAAACAAGCATAAAAACATACATTTTGAACTAAAATAAGATTAGGCAAATTGTTATGATTATTTATTAGGCTTTGTGTTCTGATCTCTTGAAAAGAGTAAATTGGAATTTTGGACATCAAATCAAATCAAATTAAATCGGCCAAATCAACCTGCTGATCCGAATTGGTCCTGCCAACATTGACAAAATTCGTAGAAATCATCCATACCTAGCACACGTTCAGATAAACACGAAACCGACAGAAGAAAACAAGTCTAGCAGTCAATCAAATCTATCTGGAAGATATTACAAGCACAAAACACTGAAAAGCATAGAAGTGTATGGTGAGGTTGGCAGAAGGTAGGTGAATAGAAGGTTTCACAGGTTAAGCGAAACTTAGAAGAAGCAATTCACTCTATGAATCATAGAAGCTATCCCTTTCGAAGCATGTAGTTCATAACAGTAGTAAGTATAGACTCTGCACTGCACTATAGACTCAACACTGCCTACTCTGATGAGGTGATCTACCGTGAGGGCAAAACATAAAGATCACAAGTTTGAACTGGTGCTTGAACAGCGGTGAGGGTGCTTGAACAGCGCTGAAGGTGCTTTTCAACCACGAGATGACTACCACGAGTTTGAACACAGATGAGGTAGCTTGGATAGGTGCTTAAAAATGGCTGAAGCTGTTTGAATCGATTTAGAACTGCGATGAGGGTGTTTGAATAAAGTTTGAACATCGATGAGGGTTCTTAAACGAGCATGTTTGAAGAGCTGCATGAACAAACATGAGGGTTCTTAAACGAGCGAGCTTGAAAAGCTGCTTGAATAGCGCAGATGAAAAGGTGAACAGGCGCTCGAACAGATGAACAGGTAATGAGCTGAGTAGCGTAGATGAACAGGTGCGCGAGGGTGCTTGAAGAAACTAGTTAGGTTGAGCAGGGATGAACAGATGAACAGGCGTTGAGATGAGTAGCGAGATGAACAAGTGCGCGAGGGTGCTTGAAGAAACAAGCTTTTGCTTTTCTACTATGGTTGAACAAAGGCGCATCGGAATCCCTGTTACAAATAGTTAAGGTACCTTAAGTTAACCCCCCCCTCTTGTTTCAAAAAGTTAAGTGCTTAACTTATGCTCCACTTAGCTTTTCGAGCTAGCTTGAGGAGGGATTCCGATACGGCATATCAGAATCCCTGTTTAAATACATAATGTAGCTTAACCTGAATCCCGATACCATGTATTGAAATTTAGGTTAACAATGCTATAAAGTTGAAATCCTTAGAAAGGAAATGAAAACATTTACACGACTGCTCGACACAGTGTATTGAATTGACTGATCGAGAGCTAAAATATATCATTACAAAATTTTTTAGCAAATATTTGATTCTAAATTATATCAGCCATTCAAAAAGAATAAAAAAAGCATCTAAATTATTCTTTCTAAAAAACGTACCTTTGCAGGAGATATGCTGAAAGACACCTGAATGGTCGCTTAATCTCTGTGAAAATCACCCAAATCGTAATAGAAAAAGAAAGAGCAGTAACCTAAGCGCACGATCCAAATCCTCAAGAAGCAAGAATGACAAATGAGCTTAACAAACATATTTATAGCTTTTGGTGTCATGATTACTTTTTAAAAGTAACCGTAATAAATATATTACGTATTAATGGGTAAAATTTTTTGGCAACACATAGTCATTACATTTTTGCTTAGGATTCTATATAAGGGGTGTACGCCATTGTGCATCTTATTTAAGCTCTTATGGTAGTCTGTTTAATTAGACTCACTAAACAAGGTTTGGATTCCTTTTTTCATTACAATGTCTCATTCCGTCGAGCAGTCCAATAAATTATCTTCTTTGTCGACTGATTCCCATATCTCCATTGATGGTTAAATGATAGCCATGTTTCAATAGAAGGCTTGATTGATGTGTCTAGTGAAAATCATCTTTCAATTGAGGGTCTCTTAGATTTTTCCTCTTATGAGGAATGCCACAAAAATATTGAGGATTGTGAGGTTAGTCATTCCATTTCTCAAAACCTCTCCATCATATAGTATATTTTCTCCATCCGAGAGTGTGAATACAGGGGAAGAACAAAATGGATCTCAAACAACAGGATTCTCATCAATAACATCTCTAACATGCTCCCATATAAAGTCGGCCGTGATGGCTTCACCCATATGCCGTGGTGTGGCCCTGGCTCTGCTGCGTGCTCTGGCTCTGGACCCCCCCCCCCCCCCTCCCCTCCCCCCCTCCCCCTGCCTCTACCTCTACCTCTACCTTTATCTTTGCCTTTGCCTCTCTCTCCCCTCCTTTGGCCCCCATCTGGCTGCCCCCAGCCTTGTGTCTACTCCGTCGTGCCTGTGTGTCAGATGGCTGTGACCCTATGCCTTGGGATGAGCCTACCCACTGTAATGATGCCTGGCCGACGGTTGTTTGTGATGCTCCACTCCTGTCTACAAAAAGAGTACTCAGTCCCCTCCCTCCCAAAACCTCTAGGTCTCCCCCTAGGCCTACGTGCAGGAATGACTGGTTCCTCCTCTGTCTCCGCATCAGGGTCCACCAACAAGTCAGCGAGGTCATCCCCTTGTGCCTCCGCCCCCCATCTCCTTGTCCTCCTCTGTATTCCCCTCAACCCACTCCTCCTCCTCCACATAGTCTGCCCCGAACATCTCACCACCCTCCGAGCCCTCATCATCTCCTCAGCCCTCTCCCTCTACCTCCTTGTCCTCCTCTACTGCCGTAAAGCCCGTGCGTCAGCCTGTGCCTGTCTGTAGAACTCTCTATGGATTTCATCATCCATCTCCTCCTGCGTGGGTGGTGCCCGAGGAGCAGCGGCTACCAAATCCACCAAGCAAGTGTCAGAATTCACCTGCAACCAGAAACAATACATTGTTGTCAAGCAAGTATTGTTCAACTCATTGCATATTTTGAAAGCATAGTAGGAAAAAAAGGGTGATGATGTAACTCACCTCGAGCATCTGACCCTCTCCTCGCGTGCGCCTCAACATACGGCCGTTAATATTCACAAACACCAATCGCCTACACTGCTCGATGGATAACTTGTTCCTCTTTTCCGTGTGATACAAGGCCTAGGTGCTCCAATTTCTCTCGCAAGTTCCTGCTGAACAGTCCTGTGCAAGGACTCTCTCAGACCATCGCCGCAGGTCACATGTGCTGCGCCCTTGGATGCACCACCATGTAACGGGCCTCAGCTGATCCTCCCTCCGCGGACTCTGCTTTCCATCGAAAGGAAACTGGAAGCACTTAAATGCGAGCAGCTGGCTTGCAATGTTGGCCAGAATCGGACTTGTTGGCAGAAGAAAAAACATGGCATATGTAACTCCCCTCGAATTCACACACTACCAATGACTATAATACTTCAGTAACATTGCTACCAACCGTTCTCACACACACCAACTGTCCAGAACTCATTACCGTACACAGTGGACTGGAAAAATGCCGCATGTGGGAGGTCTGTAAAGTCCCCAAAGGCCTCGCTGGAAACCATCCGCTGCAATGTGTCCTTTACCACCACCAATTGCTCTAGCACCAAGAAGTAAAACGCAAAGCGTGTGGGTGCGAGCTTCTTCAGGTTTAGGGTGGAGAAGGTGCGGAACAGGGCCAACACACGCCTCTTCCTAGTGAAAAAAGTGACTTGGCGCATGGCCGTAGAAGTGATCTGCAACACGGACATCCTGTAAAAACTTTAGATAGTAGTTGAGATGTGGTTAGCAACATCGAAGGAAGAAAGCATAGCAAATAGAACAAACTATACCTCTCCGATCCATGGAAGCGCACACAGGTCATGGATGAGCAAGTCTATGCAATGTGCAGCATAGGGTGTCCACACAATGCTGGGGTGCTCCCTCATCATAATCTCGCTCATCTGCTTGCAGTTCGAGGCGTTGTCGGTGACAACTTGAACCACATCAGACAATCACATTGATATTAATTTGGAATCAAGGTCACCTGAATTTTCATTTGTTTCCTCATCCCTTTCCATCGTAGAAGAAGAGCGTTTGGTAGAGAGAGAAAATCTTTTCTTATTTTAGATCAAAATATCAATAAAACATTGCATCATAGTTGTTGTGTATCAAATTGTTTGTGCCAGTTAGGAAAAAGGAGATTGAAGTCCATTCGTGAATTTTATCTTGGTTTGGACCCTGATGGTCAAGATGTCTATTTGTCAACATGTATAGTTCCTTGCCTGAACAAACAATTTGAATATACTCTGGATAACATGTTTCTTTACCGTCAAGCATTTCAGGTTGTTCTTAGTCTGGGTAATAATCGTTTGCATCGTATTGCATATTGTACTGAGAAAGCCGGTTATATTAGAATTCCTCTTCAAAATATTGGTCTCATTGCCCAGCATGCTCTCTCGTGAATGGAAAGACATTTTCGTCCTCATTGTGAAGTGATGCCTACAACTGGCCAACTTCATTTGGCAGACAATTTTTCAAGATCAAAGATTTTCTCATTATACAAGGTCGACATGGTTAGTGCAAATGAGAGCTTTATAAGTTACTCATATTTTACAAGAGTGTGGAAATCTCATTTCAACGATGTCATGATTCCTATAAAATTGAGAATGGGTTAGTGCAGTATTTGTGCCGAGCTGAAGAGTAGGAGAAAAATGGTCAGGGATGAGAATGAGATCAAGGATGTCAAAGAAGCTTTAAAGAAACACAGAGAGGAACAGGCCAAGGAGAGACATAAAGCACTACACCATCGAAAAAAATATTTTTCTTCTCCAGAAAAA
>MU834374.1:0-47522 GCA_029204225.1 Diphasiastrum complanatum | reverse complement strand
CATACGGATGCCTCAAATACCGCATTGGATCAGTTTTGAGCGCAACCAGGTGACTATAAGAAGGATTATCCTATACGATTTGCAAACAGACAGCTTACAGATCTAGAGAAGGAATTATTCAAACAACAGAACGTGAAGCGCTAGCCATGATTTTTTTCTGTTCAAAAATTTCGTCACTACCTCATGGAACGCACTTTGCATTTTTATATGGATCATCAACCGTTACTTCACTTGGTAAACAAGACGTGTAATACTGGACGTATTGCAAGATGGTTATTATTATTGACTGAATTTGACTTTCGAATTGTGGTCAAAAAAAATTTGAGTCAATAGCCAATGCGAATAATGAGGGAACTGACGTAGACAAACTACAAATTTTCCCTGGTCTGCTAAGAAAGCAAGCGCGTATCTGGTATAGTCAAGTAAAAACAGGACGTGTAGGAACCTGGTACCTGTTGAAAGATGCGTTTCTAAACCAGTTCAGAGAGATAGGTTACAAATCTAGAATTCTTGGATGACTGAACAATGTTCAGAAGAAGAGTAAAGAATCTCTTTGCAAATATACATGTAACGTTAAAAACCTCATAGGAAAACTAACTGGTGTATATCCCGTGGATATGCAAATCGAATGGTTTTTGGCTGGTCTACCACCAAAGATTGATCGATACTGCAAACAAGGGACATGAACTCCTTGTGAAAATTGTCAACATTTCCTAGCTAGTTTGAGGCCTAAATTGGCTAAAATTGTAAATAGTTTTGGTTCTGGAGTTTCACACGTGTGAACCAGGCCACAATGTTTTTATTTACTGTATTTTTTCAGTATGATGAAGTGTCAAACTTCATACCCTTCAAAATGAGACCATTTTGATGTATTTTGGTCATATAAGCCATTTTTAGCTATTTTTCCTATATAGGGAATATCTAGGGTCAAGTACCTTCTAGAGAGAGGAGAGAGAGTCATCTTCCTCATCCATAAATAGTAGGGAAGTCGTGGAGAACAGGTTGGAGAAACCTTTTGTATGCTTCATTGAGATCAATAGATCATTGTCATTGTTTCTTCCTCCATTGAGAGCATTGTTGTGTGTATTGTCTTCAAGCTATTGTGTATGATCTTAGGTGCTTTCCAAAAGTGATAGGCTGATGTATTATGGACTGTATAATGCTATTTTGGGCCGCACTTGATGTTTATGGAAGTTTCCATTTGTGATAAATGCTTTTTGATCAAGTTCTTTGCATTCTAGGTAGCATAGAATGTGTTGCCAATTCCTAGCTTATGTAGTTTGGAGTGCAAGCATTCAAGCCAATGATCTTGGAGTTTAGATCCACTTAGGATCTGTATTTTTCACATGGTATCAGAGCTGGTTGGCTTCTATTTACAGTAAGTATTCCATTTTTTGTGATATTTGGATGTTTGATCAAGTTCTAGCATGATTTTGCATTGCTTTGTTGATCAAATCTTACTAACCTTTGTTTTGTGAGTTGAACTTGTGGATAAAAAGCATATTTCAGGTCTATTGAAGATCAGAGGCTGAAAAGAAACTATTTTGGATCAGATCATAACACCTAATCATTTGTGATTGTGAGGCTTGTGCATATTCAATACTAACAATGTTCTTTTCAATCCTATTGTTGACAATCTCCATTCTTGGATGAACACTCTCCTTAAGTGGATGAAACTTCTCCTTAAGTGGATGACAAATGCTCTTTTGAGTGAGTTGTAATTCTCCTAAAGGCTGAGCAAAGCTCCCATTTGGATGAAAGATCCCCTTTTTTGGGTGAACATATTGTAAGCTCCATTGTGAAGAGCATATTGTAAAGATTGTCATCAATTTTGGCATAAATTTTGGTGTACTTTGTTGAGCATGTAAGTAACTCTCCTTATGTAATTTGATTGGAGCATTTGCTGGAAGGTGTTAACCATTATGCAAGTGTGTTTTCTGGTTCTTAACAGGTTGAGGAACATTCTCATGTGAAGTGATCTTAGATCTACATCTAAACACCAAGATTTGACAAGATAGTGAAGCTAGTCTTGTGATTCACTAAGTGTGCTCATTCATTCACCTCTAAATCTTGTATTTATCACTTGCTGGAGTTTATAAACTTTTAGAAGTGTGGTTTACATGTGGTTTTACAGGTTGAATCAATATCTTAGTGTGTTGATCATATGTTGATCAAGTTTGTTCATTACTAGGTAATCTTGGCATCCTAGTTTTGGGTATTTTCTAAGAATGCAAGTAACTCTTCACACCATAACTTGATTTGGTCACTTGCTGGAAAGTTTGAGAGCTTAAGCAAGAGTGTGTTCAGGTTGGTTTGATTTTGTAATCCATTCTTAGTGTGTGCAAAGTGTTGCATGTGTTTCAATCTTCCTTTCTATGCTTGGAAACCATCTAGGTTCAAGATAGAAGTGTTTTAGGGTCCTAAATCTTCATAGATCTCTTTATCTATCATTTGTTGAGAGAAAAGTGAGTGCTAAGTGCTTTAGGACAAAACCTAAAAGTTGAAGAAACATTAGAATCATGGCTTCCAATGGTGGGATCATGCTAGAGTCTAGTGAAAGGTTGAGTTCATCAAACTACTCTACTTGGAAAGTGAGGATGGAGTCCTTACTTGAGTTGAATGAACTCATGGACATAGTTGCAGAAATTGAAGAGAGACCTCTCACACTTCAAGAGCAACAAAGGTTTGATAAGAAGGCCAAAAGGGCTCTTCATATCATTAAAATGAATGTTACAAATGAACTTCTCAAGGAAGTTGGAAAGTGTCAAGGTGCAAGTGAGGCATGGAATGCCTTAAAGAAGCTCTTTGAATCAAAGTCCACATCTAGGGTATTGACCCTAAGGAGACAAATATTTTCTAGTAGGCAAAGAGAGGGTGAAAGTGCTCATGCATTTATCTTGAGAGTTAAGTCCCTAAGTGATGATTTAGCATGCATTGATGAGAACATAAAAGATGGTGAAATAGTCCAAGTTATGTTGAATGGTTTGCTAAATGAACATGCTAACCTTGTGCAAAGTTTTGCCATTCAAAGAGTCTTGCCAAGTGTGGTTGACTTGCAAGAAATCTTATTGGCTGAAGAACATAGGTTGCAATCAAAGCTTGATGGTGCATCCTTGCAAGGTGGAGGTGAAGAGGCTTTCTTCACAAAAGGAAAATTCAAGGGCAAAGGTAAAGGCAAAGGGAAATGGTCCAAAGGTGGTAACTTTGATCATGATGATCACTCTTCCTCTTCCTCTTCTACTAAGAACAATAAGTCA
The DNA here is from genome assembly GCA_029204225.1 of Diphasiastrum complanatum. Classification (NCBI taxonomy): domain Eukaryota; kingdom Viridiplantae; phylum Streptophyta; class Lycopodiopsida; order Lycopodiales; family Lycopodiaceae; genus Diphasiastrum; species Diphasiastrum complanatum. The sequence goes on along the minus strand of MU834374.1, from coordinate 44,265 downwards.
AAGTTCAAGTGCTTTTATTGTGGGATAAAAGGTCATTTTGCAAATGAATGTTATAAGAAGAAAAGAGAGCAAGGAGAGAGGCAAGGAAATCTTACAATAGATGAGGAAGAACATAACACATGTGAATCACTTGTTATGACTTCAAGTTTGTTAGCCAACATAGATGATAATGATCCTTGGTGGATTGATAGTGGAGCCTCATCTCACATGACAAGACATAAGGAATACTTTACATCCTTATTGTCTTATGAGGGAGAAGGTAACATCATCTACACTGCAAATGATGGTCAATGTGACATCAAAGGCATAGGCACTATTCCTATTTCCCTTTCAACAAATAGGAAAGCAAATCTTGAAAATGTTTTGTACATTCCTTCAATCACTAAGAATTTGCTTAGTGTAAGTCAAATGATTGACAAAGGACTTGATGTGGAGTTCATTGGAGATGCATGTTTGATAAGTAAATGTGGATCCTTGATTGCTCAAGGTAGGAGGCATGGTAAACTTTTCAAGCTTGATGCATGTGTGATCTCTAATCATGAAGGATGTATGGCTAGGGAGCAATTGACAAACCAAGAAGTTTGGCACAAGAGGTTGGGCCATCCCAACTTCAAATCTTTGGAGGTAATGGCAAAGAAAGAGCTTGTTCTTGGTCTCCCTAAAAGTCTTGTTGCAAACAATAGTGTTTGTGAACATTGTGCCTTGTCCAAATCTCATAGACTTGCTTATTCTAGATCTACTTCTAGATCTAAAGAAGCTTTTCAACTTGTGCATTCTGATATTCATTCTTCTAGTACAACTAGCAATGGTGGGGCAAAGATGTATGCAACTTTCATTGATGACTTTAGTAGGTATACTTGGATCTATCTTCTTAAAAGTAAGGATGAAGTGTTTGCTGCATTTGTCAAGTTCAAGAATGAAATGGAAAACCAATTCAATACAAAGATCAAATGCTTAAGATCTGATAATGGAGGGGAATACACCTCAAATAGGTTCAAAGACTTTTGTATAGCACATGGGATTAAGAGGGAGATGTCTAGTCCTAGGACTCCACAACAGAATGGAGTGGCCGAGAGGAAGAATAGAACCCTTTGTGAATGTGCCAAGGCAATGAGACTACATGCTAATCTTGCTAAGTCTTTTTGGGGGGAAGCTTTAGCATGTGCTAACTATCTATGTAATAGATGGACAAGTGCTTCCTTGGATGGTAAAACTCCTCATGAGGTTCTTTATGGTAGAAGGCCGAGTGTCAAGCATTGTAGGATCTTTGGATGTACATGTTTTGTCAATATCACACTTGATGATAGAACTAAAGAAGATCCTTCATCAAAGAAGGGTGTGTTTGTTGGCTATAGTGAAGTAAGCAAGGCTTACAAAGTGTACATTCCTTCTACAAAGAAAGTTGTCATAAGTAGGGATGTCATCTTTCATGAAGAGAATGTTTCCAATGTTGTTGATGTTGATGTTGATGTGCCTACTAATCATCATGATGTGCAAGATGTCTTGGATGAAGATGGAGATGCCACTCCAAAGCAAACTTCAAGGAAGACTCAAAGGCAAAGGGCTAAGCCATCAAGGCTAACCTATGATGAAAAAGGAAAGCAAGTGGTGGACAACTCTAACTTTGCTTTTCTTACCTCTTTTGATGAACCAACTTGTGTAGGTGAAGCAATTCAAAAGAAGGAATGGATCCAAGCCATGGATCATGAGCATCAAGCACTCATCAAAAGCAACACATGGAGGTTGGTAAAGCTTCCAAAGGACAAGAAGGCAATTGGTTGTAAGTGGATCTTCAAGATCAAGACAAATCAAGATGGATCAATCAACAAGTACAAGGCAAGGTTGGTGGCAAAGGGGTATGCTCAAGAATATGGTATTGACTATGATGAGACCTTTGCACCCGTGGCAAAGATGGTAACTATTCGAATCCTAATCTCTCTTGCAACTCTTTATGATTGGGATATGTGGCAAATGGATGTTACTAATGCCTTCTTGAATGGTGATCTTGAAGAAGATATTTACATGGAGCAACCCGAGGGCTATGTTTCACATGATGAGCCTAATCATGTGTGCTATCTCCAAAAGAGTTTGTATGGGCTAAAGCAAGCACCAAGGAGTTGGTATGCTAAGCTCAATTCCTTCTTACTTTCTCAAAACTTTGTTATGAGTGAGTATGATCATTCTCTCTACTTTAGATTGAATGAAAATGATATCACTTTACTTTTGATCTATGTTGATGACATTATCTTAAGTGGTGGTAACAATCTAGATATAGATGAAATCAAGATGGCACTCAAAAGAGAGCTTGAAATTCAAGATCTTGGTAAACTTCATTATATCTTAGGAATAGAGATTATTAGAACTTCTAAATCTACATTCATATGTCAAGAAAAGTATGTTAACTCTATTCTAAAAAGGTTTCATATGGAAGATTGTAAAGTTGTTTCTACTCCTATGGAATCAAATGTAAAGCTAACTACAAGAAGTAATGAAAGATCCTTCAAGGACATTACTCTCTATAGAAAGCTAATAGGATCTCTTATATGGTTAACCATCACAAGACCTGATCTAAGCTTTGTGGTTGGTAAACTAAGTCAATTTATGCAAGATCCTAGTGAGGCTCATTGGAAGCTAGGAAAGAGAGTACTTAGATACATCTCGGGATCTAGAGATTTTGGCATCTTGTATGGAGGTACTACACCTAACCTTTGTGGATTTTCAGATTCAGATTTTGCAGGTGATCAAATGGATAGGAAGTCAACAAGTGCCTTTGCAATCTATCTTGGAGATGGAGTGGTCTCATGGCTATCAAAGAAGCAACCAACTATCTCTCTATCTTCCACCGAAGCCGAGTACAAGGCATTAACAACATGCACCAAGGAGATTCTTTGGATCAAGAGGATGTTATTGGATCTTCACTTGCTGGAACCAGAGAAGACTCCAATCATACTTTGTGATAACCTTTCAGCCCAAAGCTTGGCAAGCAATCCTGTTTTTCATGCAAGGAGCAAGCACATTGAGATTGCTCACCATTTTGTGAGAGATCAAGTCATTGCCAAAGAGGTGGAGCTTCAACATGTCTCTTCAAAGGAGTGTGTGGCTGATATCTTCACCAAACCATTGGGAAAGGACCTATATTTAATGCATAGATCTAATCTTGGAATGTGCTCAAAGACTATGTTGAAACTAGCATCCAATGTTGAAGAGGGAGTGTGAAAATTGTCAACATTTCCTAGCTAGTTTGAGGCCTAAATTGGCTAAAATTGTAAATAGTTTTGGTTCTGGAGTTTCACACGTGTGAACCAGGCCACAATGTTTTTATTTACTGTATTTTTTCAGTATGATGAAGTGTCAAACTTCATACCCTTCAAAATGAGACCATTTTGATGTATTTTGGTCATATAAGCCATTTTTAGCTATTTTTCCTATATAGGGAATATCTAGGGTCAAGTACCTTCTAGAGAGAGGAGAGAGAGTCATCTTCCTCATCCATAAATAGTAGGGAAGTCGTGGAGAACAGGTTGGAGAAACCTTTTGTATGCTTCATTGAGATCAATATATCATTGTCATTGTTTCTTCCTCCATTGAGAGCATTGTTGTGTGTATTGTCTTCAAGCTATTGTGTATGATCTTAGGTGCTTTCCAAAAGTGATAGGCTGATGTATTATGGACTGTATAATGCTATTTTGGGCCGCACTTGATGTTTATGGAAGTTTCCATTTGTGATAAATGCTTTTTGATCAAGTTCTTTGCATTCTAGGTAGCATAGAATGTGTTGCCAATTCCTAGCTTATGTAGTTTGGAGTGCAAGCATTCAAGCCAATGATCTTGGAGTTTAGATCCACTTAGGATCTGTATTTTTCACACTCCTTAGCAGCTATTATAGCTAGTGCAAAAAATTTTGAGACTTCAAAATTAGCGCGAAAGCGGCGATCAACGAAGAAATCTTGAAAGTCTAAAACTGATTTCAGTGACAGCGATGTCGATTTTGATTCTGATTCCAGTAGTAGTTCTTCAAGCACAAAATCTGAAAGTAGCGATTCATCGAAATCAGATGCTAACAAAGGAGAGAAAAAGAATAAACGACGAGCTAAACGAAAGGATGACACGAAAGTCGTCAACTTCCAAAGTGGAAAAGCTTTGGAAAAGTAATATGGCTGACCTAAATAAAAAATTTAATGACTTGAAAGTGCAGATCTCAGAAGTTGCAGATAAAAGACCAAAGGCGTCTTCTTCTAACTCAGGAATGTGGTGTACAAAATGTGGAACATCTGGACACACCAAGGAAGACTGCACCACTGTTAATGTCAAATACATTGAAGATCCTGCCCATGAGGTACTTTTTATTTTTCAGAATGATGCGACTACTATCTATGTATAGGTACTGTAGCATCAACCCAACAGGACAGACCCAAATTCGCACCAAGAAGACATAATCCTCCTGAATTTGTTGGACCAGCAAAGTCTCAAACCTCGAATAAACCAATTTCGGACAACTGCTACAACTGTGGAGAGCCGGGACATTTTTCTCCTGACTGTCCTCAACCACGGAAGCTAATTGATTACATACCATTATGCTCGAATTGTAGAGAACCTGGTCACAAGTATCCTTATTGCCCTCAACCGCAGAAGCCATGACCCAAATATCGATATGTAGCAACACCAGCTGTTGCAAACACGAAAGCAAAAGCTACGACAAATGTTGTTGTACAGAGAATTGACGTTATTGAAGGAAAATTGGCAAAGACTGAAGATCAATCCTGGCCAAGTGACGTGGAAAAGATTTTTAAAGTCACCACGAGAAGCAAAAGCTCCTCGAAACCTGATCAAAAATCTTCGACAAAGCGCAGAAAATCCTTGAAGACGAAATCATCTAGCAAGATGACGAACAAATCCACGACTAAAGAAGATGTCAAGGATGACCCTGACTATGACCATGATGCTACGAAGTTATTTGCAAAAGATATCTCGGCAGAGGCAAAGGAAATCATCAATGCTGAACTAAAGAATGCTCCTGCAGAGAAGGTGGTCACTTTCGAAAAAGAAGACGAAAAAATCGAGAAGACGAAATTGTCTAGTGCTGTTATTGATAAACCAACCTCAAAATCAAAGACAAAAGAATATGACATCATAACTGATATCGGATCTCTTCGACCAAACATTACTTTTGAACAGCTGTTGGCAAATAACACTTATTACAGAAAGCAGCTGAAAGGCCTTTCTGTGCCTAAGAAGAAGAATAAAATTTCTCTGCCAATGCTGGTGTTTTGTCCATTGATTTAGGTGACCTCGGTGCACCTGAAATTGATGTTACTATTGTAGGATGCCTGATCAAAAAAGTGCCAATTGACTCTGGTGCCAATGTAAATACAAAAGACACAGCTCATGCTCTAGGACTGATGTCAGCGAAACATCAAGTTAGCTGATTCAACACGACGAAAACCTGTTGGTGATCTGAAGGATGTCACTGTCTACATTCAAGCCAAGCCATTCACCATGAATTTTGTTGTTATCAAACCACTCGGTTTGTCATCCTATTCTGTGTTGATTGGACGACCTTGGCTTTATCAATCAAATGCTAGTGTACATTGGAAATCTAGAGAGCTAAGATTTTAGACTGGTGAGACCAATAACCGAGGTAAGCCAGCAGAACAAATCATAATCTGGATTCGTGACAAATATGAAGGTGAAACTCCTTTGTCCGACACCAGTTTAACATCAGAAGAATCTTCGTATGCCTTGAATATTTTTTCCTATAAATCTGATATTGAAGTGCAATACTTTGAATGTTATGAGAATGCTGATGACGAAGAATTCTTCGATGCCTGCAACAATGAAACTGATATTTCGTATGAAGAAATTAACGTTTCAGACACAAACTTGAAAGAGTCTGACGATTCGAGTGACGAATCTGAACACGAATTTGGTAACAAGAACCAGGTTGGCGACAAGAAAACATCTATGGAGTCAACCATGCACGAAATTCATGGCCATACCAAGGCCAATATGACTGAAGGTATTATCTTACCATATTCTACTGAACTGATTGAACTTGCACCTGGCAGATCTGTGCATGTTTCAAAGTCACTTGGAGAATCTGAACTGGCAGAATTCACTGAACTATTAAAGGAGTATCAAGATGTTTTTGTCTGGTCGCTCGACGATTTGAAGGGTATACCTGCAGAATTTGGAGAGCACCGAATTGATCTGAAGGAAGATGTTGTACCTGTTCGATAGAGACAGTATCATCTCAATCCTAAATACTCTCTAATGGTCAAGGATGAACTTAACAGACACCTTAAGGCAGGTATAATCTATCCCGTCTTAAGTAGTTAATGGGTTTCACCCATTGTTGTCGTCCCGAAGAAGAAGACTGGTAAAATACGAATATGCCAAGATTTTCAAAAACTCAATGCTGCCACCAGGAAGGACCATCATCCTTTACCTTTTACTGAATCAGGTTGCTGGTCAAGAGCGTTACAGTTTCTGTGATGGCTTTTCTGGATATAATCAGGTGGGAGTGCGAAAGGAGGATCGTTCAAAGACCACATTCACTATGGATTGGGGCACTTATGCCTACAACAAAATGCCCTTTGGTCTTTGTAACGCTCCAACAAGTTTTCAACGAATTATGATGTTAATTTTTGCTGCCTTCCTGAGAACTTTTCTCGAAATATTTATTGATGATTTCTGTGTATACAGTGATATAAAGACACACCTGCAGAAGCTGAAATTAACATTGCAACGGTGTCGAGATACTTGTTTATCTCTTCATCCAAAGAAATATTTTTTTGGTATGAAAGAAGGAATATTGCTCAGACACAAAATATCTAACAAAGGAATAGAAGTTGACAAAGATAAAGTTGAGCTTATAAAGAATCTCCTGATACCAGCCAATTTACGTGAACTAAGAGTTTTCTTAGGACATGTTGGCTATTACAGGAGATTTATTCAAAATCATGCTTCTATTGATGTCTCTCTTACACATCTACTAAAGAAACAAGTCGAATACTTGTGAACGAATGAATAGCAGAAAGCATTCGAAGATCTTAAGCAAAGGTTGATTAATGCTCCTATTCTGAGACCACCCAAATGGGCTATTTTATTTCACAGTTATGTGGATGTTTCTCCATTTGCTATTGGCATCTGTCTAAGCCAGAAGGACGACCAGAAGAAGAATCATCCCATCTACTATGCGAGTCGACAGCTCAGTGCATCAAAGAAAAATTATTCGGCTACAAAAAGGGAAGCACTTGGCATGATTTTCAGTGTTAAAAAATTTCGGCATTATTTGTTGGGATATGCATTTATTTTTCATGTGGATCATTATGCTCTTAAGTATCTTGTAAATAAACCAGATCTATCAGGACGAATTGCTCGATGGATTCTACTTCTGCAAGAATTCACTTATCAAGTAGAGCTTCGTCAAGAAAAGTATCATACAAATGCTGAATATCTATCGCGACTCAGCACTGGAAAAATTGAAGATCCTATCAATGATGATTTTCCAGACAAACATTTATTTGAGATTTCATCTACAAATTCGATATATTCTGATATCATTACTTATCTCAAGGATCAGATATATCCTGATGGTTATGATTTGGAGCAAAAGACAGTTTTTCAATATAAGGTAGCACCTTATACAATTATTAACAATGTTCTGTACAAGCTTGGTGCAAATCATCAGCTTCGAAGATGTCTCGAATCCGAAGACATTGAAAAAGTCGTTAAAGCCTTACACTCAGAAGATGTTGGTGGACATTTTGCTTGAAGAACACAGTTAATAAGATATTGACTACCAAGTATTGGTGGCCAACAATGTTCAAGGATGTATCAAACTTTATTCGTTCATGTGATCCATGCCAAAGATCTGGTAAGCCTACAAAATCAATGAATTGGTCGTTGACACCAATCCTTCCTCTTGCACCATTCGAGAGGTGGGAGATTGACTTTGTCGGTCCAATCAAACCTGTTACCCGACATACGAAATGTCGATATATTCTAGTTGCAACGGATTATGCTACAAAGAACGTGGAAGCAGAGGCGACAAAAAGAAATGATGTAAAAATTGTCGCGACGTTCTTATTCAAAAGTATTATCACCAGATATGGTTGTCCACTCGAACTAGTAAGTGACCGAGGTACACATTTTTTAAATAACACTATACGGTTGCTGACAACTTATTTTCTCATCAAACACAGAAAAACTACACCGTATAATCCAAAAGCAAACGGGTTGACAAAAATAGCTAATGGAATTTTATGTACGATCCTGACTAAAATAATTATTGCACACGCAACGGATTGGGATCAGAAACTACCATCAGTTCTTTGGGTTTATCGTAATACAGAGAAAATCACGACGAAACATATACCATATTTTCTGACATATGGTATGCATCCTATTCTGCCAATTGAATTTGAGGTCAAAACTTTTCGTATCCAAGCTCAACGAACAAATGCAGAATATATAAATGAAAGGTTGACTAATATTGAAGAACTAGCTGAAGCTCGTGAGTCTTCACAAAAAACGAAGGAAATCCAGGAACAAAGAAAGAAGAAATATGACAGTCATACAAAAAAATGTGATCTTAAAACTGATGATTATGCGCTGATATATGATAGTCGCCATCAATAGTTCCCAGGAAAACTCCGTATGTGATGGCTTGGACCTTTTAAAGTCATAGAGGTGTTTGACAATGGTTTTGTGCAACTTCAATCACTTAAAGAGGAACTGTTACCTACACGTATTAACGGGTCCAAACTCAAAAAAATACTACCTTTGACCAGAATTTTTTTATTTATTTATTTTTATTCTTATTATTTTCTAGTATTTTTTTGGAATCAATCGCGAATTTTTCTCTATTTTTTCTGATAATGTTCGCGACTTTTTTTTCTTTTCTAGAAATTTTTTTAGAAATTTTCATGAACTTTTCTACCATTGTTCAACATTTGTTCAAACTGTTTCAATCTTTTAAGTTATTTTTCAAAGTATTTTCGAGAACTTTTCGAGACACTTTCGCGACACTCAACTGTGAACTGTAACTTGTCATTTTTTTTTTAATTTTTCGAGAATTTTTCTAGAAACTTTTTAGTATTTTTTTTTCTTTCTCCAGTTTTTTGAGAAATTTTCTAGAATGACACTTAACATTTTCAATAATTTTTCGTGAAGTTCTGTATCATTTTCTAGAATCTCTCAAGAATGTTTCGCGAAATATTCTAGAAACTTTCTAGTATCCTTCGAGAATCTGTCAACCTACCTTTTCGAGAATCTATCTACCTACTTTTTACATCCCTCTATTAAAGACGATGGCCACGTGATCCTCATTATTCACAAGTGTGTATGTTCACATATCAAAATCGATATTGTTTATCCTTAATTTATTTGTTTTCTTTTCAAAAACAGTCTTCCGTCATTAAAGATTGATCTGCCAAATCATAGTTTCAAACACTGAACCATGCACGTACTCCATAAATGGAAGTGACAGATGTCAAGTCACCATGCCACGTCATCATCCCTTCCACACCGCTATTGCATATCAGAGTTATTTTTCATTTTTCTTCCTTACACTTTTTGTCTGCAATTTTATGCTTTCTTGTGCACATTCTCTTTGCGATCAAAGCATCCATTTGCGACCTATTGCGATCTACGAGCTTTTGTGAAAAATTCGAACAATGGCTTCTGGATCCAGTTCAAGCTCTAACATCATCTGGAAAGCACGCGCAGGAATCCGTCTGGCATCCATCCAGTCCTTTTTGGATCGATGCAAGCTGGGTAATTTAAAAGTGGACCCCTCCATCATCCTCTCCGAAGTCAGTACGAAGTTTGTCAACTCCATTCATTCCATTTTGGAGGTGGATTTCAAAGTCCATGTGCGAGGCAAATTCTTCATTATCTCTGAAGACTTGTTCTGCACAGCCCTTGGATTACCGATGGATGGGAAGATGATCTCAACAAATAAGAATTCGGTGGATAAAGCTGCCTACTTTCTTAACAATTGCTTCGTACCCACGAAGGAGTACAAGATCTCTATGATTCGTGATACCACATTTAAGGTGTTTTGTGAATATGCGAACCAAGTAATCTTTTTGACGGATGTTGATGCGACGATTTCGGTGAAAAATTTTGGTTACATCTTAGATGCACTTGCGGGTAATCCGGTTTGTTTTGGCACTATTACATATAAAGCATTTTTGCGCTGGATCAGGCACCAAAAATTTTCTGGAGTTGGAGCACATGTCTTTCGGCTATGCGCCCATTTCGACATTTTGAACGAGCAAGAGAAAACATTGCTGACGGGAAGGATGTTGGCCCCCAAGCCAATTGATCTTTCCGGCCTCATTACTGAAATTGCACCAGGCATCGAAGTAGCAATTTGTCTAGTTTCTGATGCAATCAGTTTCATTCCATTTGGTTGAGCCAATCAGAAGTTATAAGCTTTTGAAGAGGGTTAGGTAGGGCACCTAGACCTGGGTGGACACATTTGGTTTGGTCAAGAGATTTCTTGGTTGATCCAAAATCACAGTTGTATGCTTACCAATCTCATCTATATGTGATCTAGGCACTGTTTTGAGATCTTAGCCATTTTGTTGCATGCAATATCATTGTATTTGAGTCAAATTTGGTTTCTTAGTGTACTTCACACGTGCTAAGAGTGTTTGATCCTAACTTTGCCTATACTCCATCATTTGATGTGAAATAGATCTTGTTTTAGAGAGATTTGTGTAGCTAGTGAGAATCAATTCACAAATAGTTGCAAGATCTTTCATAGGAGGAGATAGTACTCTATTATTGGATCCTATTGAGAGTGTGTAACAACATTTATTGTTCATCATTTGAGTTTTCTTCACTTCAAATGTCTTCAATGGGTTCATCCTTGTTGGAACCAAGTGAAAGATTGTCCACTTCAAACTATTCAATTTGGAAAATGAGGATGGAGTCCATCTTGATCCTTCAAGACATGATGGACATAGTTCTTGGCCTTGAAGAAGAACCACAAGTTCTTCAAGAGGTTCAAAAATACAAAAAGAGAGCTAGGATGGCTCTCCACTACATTAAGATGAATGTCTCTAATGAGATATTGAGGGAGATAGGTACTTGTACAACAGCCAAAGAAGCTTGGAATTGTCTCAAGACTATCTATGAGGCTAAGAATACCTCTAGGCTTCTCACTCTTAGGAATCAAATCTTTCAAAGTAGCCAAAAGAGTGATGAGAGTGCATCTGGTTATGTTTTGAGAGTAAAAGATATTCATAGAGAACTTACTCGTATTGGTGATTCCATCAATCAAAATGAGCTAGTTCAAGTCATTCTCAATGGCTTGAGAAGTGAATTTGATAACCTTGTCCAATCCTATGCCATTAAGGAGGAGCTACCAAGTTTGGAGGCTCTCCAAAGTGTGCTAATTTCAAAATAATCAAGACAAGAGTACAAGCTCTTGAGGATGGACAAGCTCTCTCTCACTCATAATGATGGCAAAGCTCTCTTTGCCAAGGATAAGCACAAAGGGAGTAGCAAGAACCAACATTAACAATCCTCAAGCAAGGACAAAGTCAAATCCAAAGACAAAGATGAGGAGGAAGATGGTTCCTCTAATGCTTCATCATCCAAGCTCAAAAAGAAGAAGATCAAGTGCTTTTATTGTGGCAAGAAAGGTCATTATGCCACCAATTGCTTCAAGAAAAAAAATCAGCCCAAGCAAGCCAACATTACCAATGAGAAGGAAGACACTATTTCAAGTGATGGAGAGGGATCTCTTATGGTCTCTAGTTTCTCATCTACTCCTTTCAAGAAGGACGGCCTATGGTATATTGATAGTGGAGCCTCTTCACATATGTGTAGCTCCAAGGACTCTTTCTCTCCTATTGCACCTTATGATGGAGTCAAGAAATCAATATACACTACAAATGACTTTGAATATCCTATTGAGGGCATAGGGAACATTCCCTTGAAGCTTGCATCCTCTAAAGTTCTTTCTCTCTCTAAAGTTCTTTATGTACCTAAGCTTACTAAGAATCCTATTAGTGTTGGCCAATTGCTTGATAATGGCCTTGATGTAAAATTCAATGTCGATACTTGCACTATCAAGAAGAATGATGAGATACTTGCATTAGGATCTAGATTTGGAGGCATCTATAAACTAGATCCAAATGAGTATGTGAATGCTTGTAATGTTGCTCTTGTGAACAAGATCTCTATGGAGGAATTATGGCATAGGAGGTTGGGACATCCCAACTACAAATCCATGCTCTCTATGATCAAAGAAGCCAAAGCTATTGGCTTGCCAAAGTCATTCTCCAAGAACATCAAGCCTTGTGAGTCTTGTGCTATTGCTAAATCTCACAAAAAGCCATTTACAAGATCTTCTATCAAAAGCAAGCATCCTTTGGAGTTAATCCACTCGGATGTGCATTTCTCATCAACTACAAGCAAGGGAGGAGCCACTTGTTTTGTTACTTTCATTGATGATTTCACAATATTCACTTGGATATATCTTCTTGCTTCTAAATCTATGGTGTTTGATCATTTACTTATTTTCAAAGCTTATGTAGAGAAGCAATTTTCATTCAAGATTAAAGCTCTTAGAAGTTGATGGAGGTGGTGAATATATCTCCAATAGATTTCAAGATTTTTGTGAGCTTGAAGGCATCAAAAGACAGTTCTCTTGTGTCTACTCTCCATCTCAAAATGGAGTGGCCGAGAGAAAGAATAGATCTCTATGTGAATGTGCAAAATCTATGAGAATTGAGGCATCTTTGCCCAAAGATTTTTGGGGAGAAGCCATTGTGCAAATTATCTTTGCAATACGCTCCCACATATAGCTCTTGGAGGAAAGTCACCATATGAAATCTTATATTTGAAGAAGCCTAAGGTTGATCACCTTAGAGTTTTTGGATGCATATGCTTTGTCCATATTCCCTTGGAAACAAGGAAGAAGGAAGATCCTAGTGCATGCAAAGGGATCATGGTTGGATGCTCATCCACCAAGAAGGCCTATAGAGTCTTTGTACTCTCTACTTCTCAAATTATTGAAAGTAGAGATGTTGTCTTTCATGAAGATCAACATTCATTTTTTGAAGAGGCCAAGATCAAGAAGTCTATGGATGCATCACCAATTATTGATTTTGAAGACAATCATGATGTGATGGGGTTGAGATTTGAAGAAGACTCTCCTCGAATTTTCTCACCAAGAAGATCCATGAGAGATAGATCCGAGCCTAAGAGGCTCTCATATGTTGACAAAGGCAAACAAGTGGATCTTGATTCCACTAATTATGTTTTTTATGTCTCTCATGAAGAGCCAAAGAATGTACAAGAGGAATGCCAAGGAGTGGTATAATGCCATGAAGCAAGAGTATGATGCATTGATCACCAACAATACTTAGGAGCTTGTGGATCCTCCATCCAGCAAGCATGTGATTGGTTGCAAGTGGGTATTTCGGATCAAGTTCAATCATCATGGCACCATCAACAAGTATAAAGCAAGATTATGTGCCAAAGGATTTGCTCAAATCCATGGCCTTGATTATGAGGAGACCTTTGCACCCGTTGCATAGATGGTGACAATAAGAATTCTTATTTCTCTTGCTTGTTTCTTTAAGTGGAAGGTGTTCCAATTAGATGTACCCAATGCTTTTCTAAATGGTTATCTTCAGGAGGAGATCTATATGGAACAACCTCAAGGATTCATCAAGGATGAGTCCAAAGTGTGCTTGCTCTTCAAAAGTCTTTATGGACTCAAGCAAGCACCAAGATCATGTTATTCAAGACTTAATTCTTTTCTTATCTCACTAGGATTTACTCTTAGTGACTATGATCCTTCCATGTAGTTTGTTGATAGCAATATTGTCATTCTTCTAATTTATGTTGATGACATTATTCTTTGTGGAAGTTGTATCAAGCTAGTTGATGAAACTAACTAGCACTTGGATGTGAGTTTAAAATGCAAGATCTAGGAGAGATACATTACATCCTAGGCCTAGAAATTGATTTTTATGAAAATCATGTCTCTATATGTCAATCTAGATATGCTCACTCTATGTTGAAAAAATTCCATATGGAAAATTCTAAGAGCATAGATACTCCAATGGAGCAAATTGTAAAAGATCCTAATAAAGGTGATGAAAGATCCTTTGAGGACATCACACTTTTTAGGAGTCTTGTAGTCTCCTTGATTTGGCTTACAATTACTAGGCCCGATCTATGCAAGATCCTAAGATCCATCATTGGAAGATGGCCAAGAGGATTCTAAGATATGTATCTTCATCTTGTGATTATGGTCTACTTTATAAAAGTGAAGATCTATCCATTGTTGGCTACTTGGATTCGGACTTTGCAAGTGACAAGATGGATCGAAAGCCTATTAGTGCATACACTATCTTTCTTGGTGGCAATCTAATATCTTGGCTTTCCAAAAAGCAAGTCATATTTTGATAAATTGTCAATAAGAGGCCAAAACTCATTTTAGACTTAGAGATAAACTTTTTGAAGTTATATTAGTTTAAAATACATTCAATAAATACTTTTTGAAAGTGTGGGAAAGTTTGTAGTCGAGTTTGAGAGAGATTCAAATTTGAACTTTGGGTACATTGAATCTAGACCCAAAAATAGTAGGGTTTACATTTTGGAGGGAAAGCCAAATGGCTAAATAGGGTTTGGACACTCTATAAAAGGATGTAACTCGTGGAGAGACACATCTTCTCTCTTATCTCTCTCATTTCATCATTAAACATGGTTCTCTTTGGGTTCTACTACTCATTGGTGCACTCTCTTGATGATATCTTGCAATCTTGTGTGTAGAATGGTCATATTTTGCTATTTTCGGTTCCACCGTTATGTAAGGATCAGCCATCTTTAGCAAGGATTTGAGGAGTTACCAATGCTAGAGCATGCTAGATTGATCTCTACTCAAAAATCAGCATTTTTGCATGTGTAGAATTGACCTTTTAGTGAGGGAGATAGTCACAAGTCAAGAAGAAGAGAAGTATGTGAAGAGTTCAAAGTAGGATGTACTTTGAATGATGTCATTGTGAATGATAGTGAGGAAGAATCATTATCATATGAGTCATTACCTAAAACATTGAGTAGAAGTTCTTTTTTGAAAAAAGAGAGTACTTCAATCATCCTTACGTTGAAGGTACTAATCATTTTTTTCATGGCTTCTAATGTCTTTGAGGTTTCTACTTTTTGTGATGCAATAATTAAGAGGGAGTCTTATGAAGGAAAGAACAATGGAAGATTGGTTCTTGGGAAGATCCACGGCATATATCTCACATCTCTTCATCAACTCAAAGAATTCTATGATTGTGAATTGATCACTCATGATCGAGATGGCAAAAGGTTGGTTGGAGAATACTACATGGAGCAAATCGAGAGGCAATTTCTTCAAGGCAAGGGAGATCTCATTGGTGAGCTTATTGAGGTATGTTATGGACTCAAGAGAGCTGGATTTATTAGGTTTGATACTCATCTTCACCTACTCTACTTCATGTTGGATGGAAAGTTTGGAATCTATCTTTTGATTTATGATGGTGACATTGGTGACATTGTTTTCACTAACCTTTGTGGAAATTTGAGATCAAGCATTGATGAGATCTTGTTGGATCTAGATCATATGTTTGAGAGGGAGTATTTCCAGATATTTAGGTCTAAAGATATTCATATCTTTGATATCTTTGATGATCAAGAGAAAGGTAAGCAAGTGGAAGCGACTCATTTTGCCTTACTCACATGTTTTGGAGAATCTTCTTGTGTAGATGATGCTACGCAAGTGGATATTGGTTCTCATAGTTTTCATACTGGAAAAGCAAGTAATGGATCTGGAAAACAAAGTTTGTTCAATGACTTTGATGGTCAAGAGGAAGATCAAGAGGTTGGTCTCAAAGGGCTTCAACAAGGCAAAAAGGAACTTGGCAATTGGGGCTAGTCAAGAGCATCAAAGGAGAGGTATTTGGCAAAGATGTTATGGATCTGTTTTTGTATCTTATTGAAGACTCAAGTAAGGTCAAAGGACCAACAAGGAAGTGTTGTTCAAGTTTACTTTACTTGTTCTATCTCATGTTTGAGCTATTTCATGTGAATGTGTGCAAATTGGGTGTATCTGGACTGATGATGGTACAATTTACCTCCTCATAGTCCCTTTCAATCTGTAAGCCAAGGTAACACCTGGCTTCTCCCAGATCTACAATGTTGAAATGTTTCGAGATGTCTTTTTTCACTTCAACAACCAGCTTCTCACTCTTGTAGAGTATCAGAGTGTCGTCCACATACATAGCCACAATGATGATCTTTCCATCTGTAATTCTTACGTACACATTAAAATCAGCCATAAGTGGCTTGAATCCTAAGGATTTTAGGGCTTAATCTTTCTTCTTGTACCATTGTCGAGCTGACTGCTTCAGACCATAGATACTCCTATGCATTCTGCATGCATAATCAAGAAGTGAAGTTGAGACATAGCCTAGGGGTTGATCCATGTAGACCTCTTCGTCTAGCTCACCATGCAAGAAGGCTGTCTTCTCATCCACAATGTGAATCCTGAGGTCATAAGCAGTGGCATATGCAAATAGTAAATGTAGGAACAAATGTTTCACGATAGGAGAGAAGGTTTCAGAATAATCAATACCATATCTTTGAGAAAATCCCTTCGCTACAAGTCTTGCCTTATATCTCAAAACATTTCCATCTGGTCCATACTTTAGCTTGTAAACCCATTTGTATTTTATAGCCTTTTGCTTATCTGATAATGGCTGCAACATCCATACCTGGTTCTTTCTCATGGATTACATCTCCTCGTTTATGGCTTGGATAAATTTGTCCTTCTCTAGACATTCAATTGCCTCCTCGAATGTCTGTGGTTCGCCGCTGAATCCACAGAACTCTTCTGATGTGGAAGCTGAGCTGCTTGGCACATATCTTGTTGGCGCTCTTTGTTGTCTTGTCAACCTTCTAGGAGATCCTCCTGGAACTTAAATGCCTTTGCCTTTGTCTGCTCTGCTAGGTCTGGAACCATCTTGGTTTACAGGTACTGTAGCAGAAGGCTGCCTCTCAAATCTTTCGTCTTCTGATTCATTACTCGAATGCGAAGCGACTCAAAAATCTTCGTTTTCATGTTCATCTTCTGCTCCCTCTATCACAGGTGACAGATTATAGTACTATCTTTCAAGAACTTTATAGCTGATAGGATCATCATTGGTCATTGTTTTGCTCTCATAAAGACTGACATCCCTGACTGTCTTTCCAGTGTTCGTTTCTAGCATGTAGACTTTGTAGTATGACGAATTGTTGTCATATATCCTTGTTCAGCCTTCTCATCAAGCTTCTTTTGAAGCTTATCAGGGACTTCCATGCCATGTTCTGAATATATGCAGTTGTAGCTACTGCTTCAGCCCACAGTACTCTTGGAGCTTTCGAGTTGGCCATCATGCATCTGGCAGCTTCCATCAGAGTCCTATTTCTTCTTTCTGCAACACCGTTGTGCTGCGGTGTGTAAGATGCAGTCCTTCTGTGAATGATACCACGATCATTACAGAAGTCAATGAAGGGATTCGAGATGTATTCACCGCCTCGATCTATCCTGATCTGCTTCACTTTGTTGCCAGTGCATCTTTCTGTCCAATTCACATACTCTGTGAATTTGTCAAATGCTTCTGATTTATACTGAATAAATTACACTCTGGTGAATTTCCTATAATCATCAATGAAGGTAATGTAATATTTCAAGCCTCCTACTAAGATCACATTGAAAGGCCCACATATGTCAGAATGCACTAACTCCAAAATCTTGGTTGTTCTATAGGAGTCTTTGACAAATGGAGTGTGTGACATCTTATCCTTCAGACATGCATCATAGGTGGTCGAATTGTTTCGAGTTGGATCAATCAGGCCCTGTAACACAACAAAACGAAACGAGACAAAATCTAGACGAAAACGAAACGAAGCAAAGCGAGGCGAAACTCAAACGAGCTCTGACATTGATTCATGCTTGAAGCACAGATATCACGAAACAACACGAAATGAAATGAAGCGAAAGAGTTCACGACAAGATCAATCAGGCTCTGCAACGAGATGAGACGAGACGAAACAAGACGAAATAGAACAAAACTTAGATGAGCTCTGTAATCGATTTACCCTTATAGCCAGTTGATCATGAAGCGAAGCGAGGTGAAACACGAAGCGAAACAAGATCAGTTCGTTAGAAATTCAGATATGATCGCTAGTCACTGCTGGTTATATCATTTCTATAATCCTTCAGAGAGTAGTCAGACACTGCTGATCTACGTTAACAAATTAATATAGCATTCAACAAGATCAAACCAAATCAATTGAGCAAGTGAATCAGACACACAAATTGTAGCAGACAAATTTACATTCAAAATCATACAATCATACAGATCAATAATATGCACAATAGCTACAATATCATCTATTAATTTTCTTGATTCTTCAAGCACTACATGATAGATCCATGTAGTGTGTTGGCGGAAGAGAAATACAGTTCTCTCACGAATTGTGTCTCGCTTACTAGCGAACTTCTGGATCTACAGATCCTATACAGAATTGTCTCGCATGCAGGCATACTTGTATTCTATATTTTTCATCTTCTGACTTCTTGTCTTGCTTACTAGCATTACAGTATCATGCATCAAACAAAAAGTATATAATCGCGTCATGTAACTTCTAGATTAGAGCGATTAAACATATACAACTAATCACGAATCACAAGAGTGGCAGATTATCCACAATCTAGAATACTCCTGTTGATGTCATAATATCAAATCAGATATTTGTACCCCATGGTACATGGCTTATCTTCTTGGCCAGTTGAGGAGCACGGCTGATTTCGTGTTTTGTCGTGTCATGTCGTGTCGTCATTTGTCAAAAATTCAGGATTGAAAGCTAGCAAAGCTTTGGCATTAGAAACATTTAGTTTCTTCACATTCAAACTTGAATATCTAAAACTCATGTACTACACTTTTCCAAACTTTCTAAAAGTGTTTATTCAAATGATTTTAGACCAATATAACTTTGAAAAGTCAGACTCTAAGTCTAATATGAAATTGGCCTAGTTGACATTTTTCACATCTGTTTTCTTGTAGGAGGACCCATTTCGTGGAATAGCAGAAAGCATAAATGCATTTCGTTGTCCTCTATGAAATCTAAATACATTGTATCTACATCAGCAATGAAGGAGATCATATGGCTTAGAAGGTTGCTTCAGAATCTGCAATTTTCGGAAATTAGACCTACTACACTTCAGTGCGACAATTAGAGTTGTATAGCTCTATCTCTAAACCCATGAACTCATGCTAGAACCAAACACATAGAGGTTCAATTTCATTTTCTTAGAGAGAAGGTTTAGAACAAAGATGTTGTACTAAGCTACTATCATATAGACAGTATGTTGGCTGATATTTTGACAAAACCATTGTCAAGAGAAAAGCAATCTACTACGGTAAAATTGTTAAGTCTCAATTTAAATTTAGATTTGTAGAGATATGCTTAAGGGGGAGTGTTGGAGTATAATCTTACTCTTACACATCATTATCGCTCTCCTCATAGCTTAAGAAAAATTCGTCTCTCAAGCATTCTGTAGAAATACACTATCTCTTTCACAGTCTACAAAAATACAAAGAAAACTTCAACAGGTAGAAACCGCACTACAATTGCAATGGTGCCACATTTTTACGCTACTAACGCATACGAAGGAGATCCTTTTGTTGTACCTCTTCACATCACATTGCACCAACAATCGATCTACGAATCAAGTACAAGGGCTATTAATGATCTTTTAAACTATAAATAGAATAACTAAATATCTTCTGACAACTATATAAACATTTGAGCATTTTGAAGAGAAAGGGGAATGATCAGTCAATGTATTCACATAGATCAAATGACCAAAAGCGATCTTCTAGTAGCTGACTCCTTAGAGTTAGTGATCATTTAGAGAGAGAGAAAAGAGTATTCTGAAAGATAGCACTCATTAGCCTCTGTAAGTAGGATCACGAGCTTTGTGTGATTGTTTTGTGATTTGATATCGTTGTTACTACAACACTATTTATACATAAGTGCTATTTTTCATATCAGTTGTATTCATGTTGAATGTTTGAATGCCTCTCACTCTTTCTCTCTATTATCAGAACTTATCTGTCAGAAATAGAGAATAGCACGGCTGTCTTGGATGCCTACATCTTCGCATTCTTTATGCTTGTCTACGACACCTACTCTGACATCTAAACAAATTATAACTGCTCTGCGTTCCTAATCTCTAAGTAATCCAAAATTATTCTTCTTCTTCATTGTCTTTTCTTTGATGGGACAGATATGTGATCTGATATCATGACATCAGCAGATGCACTCTAGGTCGTGGCTAATCTGGCACTCTTGTGATTCGTGATTAGCTGTAGATGTTTAATCACTCTAATCTAGAAGTTACACGATGCGACTATATACCCTTCTGGTTGATGCATGATATAACAAGTCTAATGCTAGTAAGCAAAATAGACAGACAAAATACAAAATAGAAGTCTGTTTGCGAGCGAGACAAGTTTTGTAAGCAGGATCCACAGAGATCCAAGAAGTCCACTAGTAAGCGAGACATTACTCATGGGAGAACGTCTCTTCTCTCACACCAACGCATTGTGTGGGTCTATCATACAGCGCACAAAAAACGAGAAGATCAATAGATGATATTGTAGCCATTATGCACATATCATTCTCATCATGTTTGATCTTGAATGAATTGTTGTTCGCCATCGTTTGTGTTTCTCATTCATTCATTTTATCAATTTTGTACACTGGTTGAATTTTGTTGAATGTTGTATTAATCTAAAATGTAGATCATTAGTGCCTGTCTATATTCTGGAGGACTATAGGAATGATACAGCTGGCAGTGACCAACAATAATATCTGAAATCCTTCGCGTCCGCGACTGCACGCATCACGCATTTCGCATCAATGACATTTTGGCTGTTATAAATAGTTGTACCTACGTGGAGAACAATATCATTTGTTGATCATATATGTGGAGATCTCATCTTTGTTGATCCTATGTCCATCTCATGTCATTTTCTCATGTATCTTGAGTTTCTATGTGTAGAGTGTTGATTTTCTTGTAGATCTTGAATCCACACTTGTGAAGGACAGTAGGCTGCTGCTATTGTACGGAAATGGATAGTACCTTTCTATATTTTTATGTTCATGATCAGATCTAAGTGATGCAAGATGTGGCATGCTAAAATTGTTGATTTCTACCTTCTAGCTATTTCTAGATGTGTTGACCAAATTAGCCCAAGATCAAAGATCCATCAATGCATTTTGGATTATAACCCTTCACACTATGGGTGCAATTGTTTCTCTTATGTTATTTCCTTATGATATTACACTCTAGTGCTTGATGTTCATGTTGCAACATTTGTAGGAATTATAAGAAGATATATCCTTCCTCTCCCAACTCAAAGCTGTTACATTATGTCCAATGTATTTTGTAAGGCCTTATTTGAATATTCTCTCATCCAAATGATTGAAACGTTCTTTAAGGTGTCGATTGATCTGTGCATCTTGATTGTTGATTGTAATCATCATTCAAATGTTACTACCACCTACATCTTCCTATCCATGTATCTTTTAACAATGCATCTTCCTAAATCCTACAAAAATATTTGCCTAACAACACATCATCATTCCTTAATTGAAGTCACTTTACCAATAATGTCTCTCAGTTTGTCAAAGTTGCCAGGCTCACCATGTTGGTCTTGGATTGGTTTGTCCTGCTTGTGATGATGCATATTTGGATGGATTTAGTGACTCGGATTGGGGTGGAGATCAAAACACTAGACACTCTATAAGTGGACATTGCTTTTTCTATGGAGATTCTACAATTTCTTGGTCAAGTAAAAAGCAGCCCACTGATGGTACTTCTTCTAGTGAGGCAAAATATAGAGCGATATTTTACTCTTGGGCTCCAACGGCTTGATTTGGGATGTTATAGCACATAGTCTTGAGTCCCTAACTCTGTGTTATGCATGATGGAGGTGATAAACCAATACTTTGTGGGTGGATTCCATGAAAGTAAAGATTCCACATTTCTTTCTTGTTATATTTCAATACCATTATAGACATTCACAACCATATTTTTTCGCCATATTAATGGATGTGTAAATCTCAAGGTCTGTGTTCCAAGTTGCAATCAACTAGGTTGTGCTAATGTTTTCTAGCTATTTTTGCCAGGTTTTGTTTTGTTTGAGCAAGTATGTAAATATTTGCTGTATTTCAATGAGGAAATATAAATTTAGTTTGACTAGATGTGCTCTTTAATGCTAAGCTTTATCATGGTGACTATATGAAAATGCTCAAATAAGGGTCAATGCTTAGCTTGCTCACACAAAAGGCAACTCAGCATGTTGGATTTTGTGCTAATTTATGAAAGCTAATGTAGACGTATTTTATGTATTTGACATCCAGGGGCATTGATGACAAGAGTAACTTAAATAGCATATAGTCCATACTATTCATGGGGTTGATAGTCTAATTTGGATTTATAGACTCAAAGATGATATGTACCTCATTTGTTATGTATACATACTATCCTAGACTTGACATTCATATATTGCCCGTTTTCTTTTTTACTTATTACACTAGTTCAATTTGGTGTTCTTGCGGTAACCTTGCGATTTTTGCCTGTTGAAGTTTTCCGTGTGTATTTTTTGCAGACTGTGAAAAAAGATAGTTTATTTCTGCATAATGCTTGAGAGAGGAATTTTTCTTAAGCTATGAGGAGAGTGGAAAGGATGCGTAGGAGTGAGATTATACTCCAACAAGTTCCAACAATCTCCATGTTTCATTCTTCATAAGAGCTTGATATTTAAGATCCATTGCTTGGATCCACTCCTCTTTGTTCCTTGTTTCATCTACACATGTAGGTTCATCAAAAGAGGTTAGTAAAGCAAAACTTGTACCACCAACAAATTGCTTACCCTTTTCATTGCATGTGAGCCTCAAGGGTTGTTGCCTTTGCCTTGATGTCCTCCTTGGATTTTGACTTGAAGAAGGCCCGTCACCATCAACATCCAAAGTACCACAAATCACATCATCAACATCAAGAATGTTAGATCCAATGTCCACACCACCACCTGAAGAATCTTTTGGAATGTTTCCTTCATCAATGAATGACATCTCTTTCAATGACCACTTTCTGATCTGTCTCTTATAGATCTATCTATTCAGATATTTTTTGTTATGATCCAGAAAGGATAGTTTATACCTCCACATTGTGGAATTTACAAGATGGCTTAACGTAGTAATCACAAGACTAGTTATCGCTAATCAACTAATCAGTTAGTCTCTGTCGTTGCCACTCGTTTCACCTAGGCGTGAAGTCTATGACTCCAAGCCCATTGAGCTGCCAGCTGGCAGCGTGAAAGATTCCCCTTCGTTTGTTTCGTAATCTCTCGTTTGCTTTCGTTCTTTTCGTTTCTTCCATAGTCTTTCGTTTTACGTCCCTTTGCAGTTTGCAGTCCTGGAGGTGTGTTTACGACGATTCGCGAATCGTTCGTGCTTCGAGTCAAAGGACGTTGACTGTCGTGAATTGTTCTCGTTCGACCTTCGTTTCTTGTTCGTGTTGCGACAAAGTTGCAGGATTTCACCATTTCTAACAGATGGATCCTCCTTGGTTCTATCATCAAGAGTGATCTTGATATAGCAAATACAACCTAAAGTTTTTAAAAACTTGACACTCGGCCTCCTACCAAACAATACGTCAAAAGGAGGTTTTCCATCCAATACCACACTTGGCCATCTATTGCATAGAAAATTAGCACCCAACAAAGCTTGATCCCAAAAGGATTTAGGAAGATTATCACCTAACCTCATGGCTTTGGCACCTTCACATAAAGTCCTATTCTTCCTCTCGGCCAACTCCATTTTGTTGTGGTGTCCTTGGGCTTGTGTACTCCCTCTTGATCCCATGTTCTTCACAAAAGGCCTTGAACCTAGTAGATATGTACTCTCCACCATTGTCACTCCTCGAGCACTTGATTTTTGTGGAGAATTGGAAATTCTCTTGCAATCTTGAACTTGACAAAGACATCACACTCCTCATCTTTGTTGTTTAGTAGGTACCCAATAAAATCTACTAAAATCATCAATGAATGTAACATACATCTTAGCACCATTTTTTAATGCAAATTGTAGTTAGACCATGAATATCCGAATGCACAAGATGGAAAGGCTTACTTTATATTGATGTAGATCTCTTGTAAGGTAACCTATGTGACTTAGAAAGTGCACATTGCTCACAAACATGACTAATGCTTGACAAAGATTTGGGAAGACCAAAAACAACTTGCCTTTTTGCATCACCTCCAATAACTTGGAGTTAAGGTGCCCCAATCTCTTGTGCCATACCTCTTGCATTGACAATTGCTCATTTTCCACCCATCATCTCTCTTCTTCTTGAAGCAATCACTAGCAAAATGCCCTGTGATTCCACAATAGAAGCACTTCAAATTTGACCTATCTTTCTTTTTCTTAACAAAAGATGAAGGCTCACCTTTATCTTGACCCTTTGATCACTTGCTTTGACCCTTTGACCCTTTGACCACTTGCTTTTGCCTTTTCCCTTGAATTTTCCTTTGATGAACATAGCCTCCTCTCCATCAACTTGAGATGTAGATCCACCTCCTCTTGATGAAGCCTAAACTCCTCATTCACCAATATCTCTTGCAAATCCAACATGTTTGGCAAATTCTTTTGAATAGCAAAAGTTTGAACAAGATTAGCATGATCATCAGCACAAATTTAGATGACATTTAGTCCCCTCCGAATCCAGTGGACTTAATACTCATTGGATTTGATCGTCTCGTTCGAAATGATGCCATTCCACATTTACTTGACATCAATATTTTAGGAGAATTTTTGGCAATATTAGAGTCCAGTGTGTCAGATATCGAAAAAAAAAAATTGCAATCCGCCCATATCAATAATTACGTGATGTGTTTTTTTTTTACTATTTAGTTTTTTTTCTATATATTTGTGGGCCTAGGGAGTACTTTGCATACAAAACTATAAAGTATGAGAGCATGGAGGTCTCTTTGTAAGGGGGTCACATGAGCAAGGATAATAGCAATACAATCCAGTAGGAGAAGGGCAAAAAGTGTACAAAATAGGATTGAGTGTAGGCAGGAGTTTTGACATTTTAGATATTTGGCAACAAAGAGGTAGCACATGGTGTGCTATTCTTTTTATGTTGGTACATGATTTTTTATGAGCAAAAATTGTGGTTTTATACATAGTTAAAAATTTGACTACCCATCAAATTTTAAATAGGTCCATTACAAAATAATTTGTTACTTTTTAAATATAGGTTTATTTGTATCATGAAAAAATGTTCATGAAGCTGTAAGAGCTAGCGTGCTAGCCTACGATAAAAATATTTGTATTTTTAAAAAAAAACTTAGAAATTAATTTTCTTTGGAGCCGATTAGACTAGCACAGTGGTGTGGTAACTTGGTTAGCTCCAAAAAGAATTAAATTTTGAAAAGGAAAAAAAAAATTAAAATTTTGTGGGCTAGCTAGTTTTTAGAGCTTTATGAGCACCTTTCCATAATAAAGATAAACCTATATTTAGACAATAGCAAAGACACTTTTCTACCTTTTAAATGTAGGTTTATTTTTATTATAGAAAAATGTTCATGAAGCTTTAAAAGACTTTAAAAAAATTGATGTTAATTTGCCCTAAAAAAAACTTCAATTTTTAGCACTTTTCAGCACTTATGTAGATATTTCTACAGGACTCCAAATTATTATTATTTTATAGACATGTTTCTATGGTCATAAAGGATTTTTTTAAGTCGATAGCCAAAGAAGGGTTGTAAAAAGCACCTCCAAAAGACTGCAACTTTCTAGCACCTTTCAATACTTTTCAACACTTTTCAGCACTTGACATGGGTAACTTTAGATGCACATATCATAACTCCAAATTGAAAAAAATTTGAGAGACATGTTTCTATGGTCATATAATACTTTTTAAAGTACATAACCCAAAAATATATTGTAAAAATTATGGTGTTATACACTCAAATCTGATATTTCCGATTTTGGTGATTTTTTATCAACACTTAAATGGATAACTTTGGATGCACTTATCTATCTCTATAGATCTCAAAATTTGATTTAATATACATGTTTCTATAATCATAGAGGATTTTAAGAGTACACTAGCTAAAAATTGAATGTAAAATTCACAACAATGTAGTCCCATATATGAAAATATCGAAGTTTCATCAGTACCTCCACATGTTTGACACATCATATCTTACATATAAGTTGCTCAAAATGAAGGTCTCAAAATTTTTAATCGAAAAATGTATATATGAAGAACACACATGTGAAAGTACTTGATGTGATTCATCATAGTTTATGAGATATGATTTTTTGAATAAGTACTTGAAATACACACTTTTGTGCGCATTTTGCTCTAGGGTAGGCTAGCCAGCATGCTAGCCTACAAAAAAATCAAAAAATATATTTATAACAAAAATATTTTAACTTTTTTTAGCAAGCATGCTAGCTTTTATAGCTCCCTAATCATTTTTTCCATTATCCAAATTAACCTATTTCAAACTTATGCTAGATTTTATAGCTCCATGAACATTTTTCATTATACAAATAAAACTATGTTTAAAGGGTATCAAAGTTCATTTTGATAGACCTACTTGAAATTTGATGGCTAGTGAGATTTTCAACCATGTACCAAGCCACAATCCTTATTTATACAATATCAAGTAATGGCATGAAAACCTAGAGCACCTTGTGCTACCTTTTGTTTGGGCAAAGAGAAACTCGCAAAAAATTTATTCACAAAATGTAAAGGCCCACTAGCCAAGGGGTTGCAAATGGGCACAAGGTCAGTGTTGTGTAGGGGGTTATGTTGCTGGGTAGGACTAAGCAAGGGATCCCTCCTAGATTGCCAGTGACGATGACGACTCGTAAAAGAAGCAAAAAAGGGACAAAGGAAAGGGGCCCAATTAGGCCTCGGGTGCCCGATTAACGTGATTAAGTCAAATGAGGTGGTTCTATAGTCCCATGGTTCATGGTTCCAAAACAGCATTCCAATGTTACTCGCTCAAACTCATGAAAGTTACACACATCAACTCTGATCATAACTCACAAAAGTTACACACATCTGAAAAGAAGACATGCATAGATGGAAGAAAACCAGAAAACAGAGCACAAGAGATGATAAACAAAATGTACGGCTTCTTCATTATCTTATGCAGATATATGTACATTGCAGGCTACGTGAGGCTCAAGAGGCCTTCTAAGTTAAGCCTAAATCTACTCAACTGCCTACCAATAACATTGCTAACATTTAGCTCCAACCTAACACCTAACTAACTGCCTACAAATCAGCCTCTGTGGCTAACTATGCACCAGCGGCTGGTTGGTGAAATGGTTGAATGCTTAACACTCCCCCTTCAAACATTTAAGCTGCAATTTGTGGTTGACCAAAGATGCCCATAGCTTGTCTATGCTTGAGAAACTCATCTCTTCCAAGAGCCTTGGTCAGTGAATCTGCTATCATGTCCTTACTCGACATATAATCCACATGAATTACTTTGTCTTCCACTAGACTTCTCACAAAGTGATACTTTGTTGGAATGTGTTTTGACCTATTGTGAAAGACAGGGTTTTTGGCCATTTTGATGTTGCTCTGGTTATCAATCCACATTTTGATTGCTTGCTTTCGTTCTTGACCAGTGTCTTGAAGCAATTCTCGTAACCAAAGTACATCTTTTGCTCCTTCTGCAAGAGCAACATATTCAGATTTTGTTGTTGATTGTGCAACTATGCCCTACTTCCTGCTAATCCAGCCAATAGGCCCTCCACATAATTGGTAACAACAACCTGTAGTAGATCTTGCATGCTTGTTTGTGCCATAACTTGCATCTGTATATGCCTGCAAAATGAAATTTGCTCCCCCTGAATAACATACTCCAAAATCAGCTGTGTCATGCCCATGACTGGTCTCGGTAGCCTGTCCACGCTAGGGACCAATAGACCAACAACCCGTAAGTTAATTGTGACTATAAGGGAATTGGGGCCCTTACGTGTACATGGTCATAATTAATGGTTGTAGGCCTAAACACATGGTGGTGGAGTTGGTATGGGTCTATCAGTGAGTCATTAGGGAACTGGATGATGTGGCCCAGATAGGCTGCAAAGGTGTCCAGTGAGGTGTCACAGTGCACTACTAGTGGTGCATGGGGCTTGGAGGGTATAAGTATACCTGTTGGGCTCTCACTAGTGTATGCTTGATTTGTGATGAGTAGCTACATGCTGCTGGTGTGACTCCTCTTTCCATGACTCTGATTGATCCATAGCTTGGGGGTTAGATCCGTACGATCTAGGTTTGGTTGGGTTGGTTTAACCTCCACCGGTTCCCATGTGTTGTTGCTTTGTATGGTATGCTTAGACTAGAATCCTATTTTGAGGACTTTATAAGCTGTACCCTTGAGATACCTTAAAATTTGTTTTTCCATCAACCAATGCCCATCAGCGTGACAATCATTGAATTGACTCAAGAGAATCACTGCAAAACAAATATTTGGCCTGGTGGAACACATCAAATATACATGAGACTGCCAATCGATTCCCTGTATGGATGACTCCCCCTTGGCAATTCATGTTGAATTTCAGAGAACAAATTGATACCTTTTTCCATAGGTGCAGCTACTAGAAATGCATCCCCCATACCAAATCTGTTCAGCAGCATATCAACATACCTCTTTTGACTAAGATGCACTTTTTGTCTGCTCTTGTCACGAGTTATGTGAATTCCTAGGAAGAAGCGAGCTTCTCCCAAATCGACCATGTCGAATCGTTCAGCTAATTGCTTTCTCACTGCTAGAATTTCACTGTTGTCTCCTGTGACTAGCATGTCATCTACATAAAGTGCAAGAATACACATTTTACATTGAAAAATGCAAATGGAAATATTGGTGTCTGCTGTACTAGGTATAAAGCCTTCCTGTTTTATGACGGTGTCAAATTTCTTGTACCATTGCCGAGATGCTTGCTTAAGACCATAAATGGCCTTGTGAAGCTTACAAACCAAACGTTCCTTTCTTGGTTCTATAAATCCTTCCGGCTGTTGCATGTAAATATCTTCCTCCAACTCACCATTGAGGAAGGCAGTGCGCACATCCATTTGGTGGATTTCCCAGCCCATGTGTGCTGCTAAGGCCATCAAAGTACGCAAACTAGGCATCTTCACAACTGGGGAAAAAGTTTCGCTATAATCCTTCCCTGCTTTTTGTGTGAAACCTCTCGCAACTAGCCTGGCTTTATAACATTGAAGAGTCCCATCTTCTTGTGTCTTTCTTTTTAGAACCCACTTGGAATCCACATCTGCAGGTAGAGGTTGTAGAGTCCAAACTTGATTGCGTTGCATAGAAGCCATCTCCTCGTCAGCTGCTTCACGCCACTTTGCACTTTCAGAACCTGCAAGTGCTTCAGAAAGAGTTTCAGGCTCATGGGGATCTGCTAATGCTTGACTACAAATTTCAGCAATGTTGGCCTGAGCACTGTCAATCAGCTTCCATGTTGGTTTCCTTTGCCGAGATGGTAGTGTTGGCATGGCATTTCCTCTACTTCAATTCTCCTTCCATCTCTAATATGATCAATCTATACACCTTCAGGTGCTCCAAATGGTTCTGGATTGATCTGGACTTGGGCTAATGGCTCATCATTCTCGGCCTCAATTGTAGTGGGATCCAGAGGATTGAGTTGCAAAGTTGTATCTTGCCCCTCCAGCACAGGATCTACAACTAGTTTATTGTCCATAATAAATTCAATGTCATTCTCAGGATGAATGATATCAAGCTCATCAAATGTGACATCTGAACTTATATGTATTTCTCCTGTAGCCTTATCATATAGTCTATATGAATATGAACATATGTCGTGCTGCCAAAAATTCGTAAGTGCGACGCATCCGGTTTCTTGCCTGTCCAAAGCTCTTCAGGTGTGATGCCCTCCAAAGCAACTCTGAAGTGAAATTTGAATGCATTAAGC
Source organism: Diphasiastrum complanatum (assembly GCA_029204225.1). NCBI lineage: Eukaryota > Viridiplantae > Streptophyta > Lycopodiopsida > Lycopodiales > Lycopodiaceae > Diphasiastrum > Diphasiastrum complanatum. Next base: position 14,187 of record MU834374.1, on the reverse strand, counting down.
ATTCATATCACTATACCCTAGACCCAAGAGGAAGGGAAGGAATTAACTTATTAAGCACTCAAGAATATGATTGGGAATGCTAGCCTCTAGGTGTGTGAATGTGCATTGTAATTTGTGGATCATGCAATCAGCGTTGTTTCATATTTCTCATCATTCTTCTTCTTTCTCTCTTGGGATTTGATCACCCATCACATGATTAATCTGTTGAAAGACTCTGATCATGAATGTTAACAACGCTATCCATCCACGATCCAGTCATGTGCAGGACGCCTCTCTCTCCATTGTAGCTCTAGCCTCTCTAGTCTCATTTTTAGCACCGTAATCTGTCAGTCCTAAAGACTCCTACTCCAGCCTCCTCCCTCGTCCAGAATAAAAGGACGATTCAGTGCATCACGAGCAGAAAAAGACTCAAGTTTACCGTTTCATTTGTCACTATCTACCGAAATTATGCCCAAGAGTCAAACTTATTTCCCATGTTGATGTATGTACAAACCAAAGTAAAGTCTTCATCATTTTCTAGTTGGTAGTTACCAGATGACTATTATAATTTATGAGTCGTGACTTGGCCCAAACGCCGCTGTAGCGATTTGTGGCTGTGGCTGTCTTTCAGGTCCTGACTCGTAATCCAAGGTAGCTCTCGCTGATTTGATCTTTGCATGCCTGGAGAGTCGAGACTCGAGACTGTCGAGAGTCGAAGCCTCAAAGCCTCCAAGGTGCAATGCTCAATACTTAATCAAGTCTGCTCTGCTCCTTGGCCCTGGCTTCATTGTGAATTGTAACTTGTAAGGTTTGTTCATCATTACGTAGTAATGTTAAGCTTAAATAATCAAGCAGTACAGATTGCCATCGATTCTGAGCACGGACGGTAGTACACGGTATTATAAGCCTATAAGTATAAGGGTGGCGTGAACGGTGAAACCGTGAAACTTGCTAAGTATGTATCGGCTGCGATTGGATATGCAACTATCAGTCCCTGTCCCTATCACAGATCACGAAACTCAAGATTTGCATAATACGTAGTTGTTGGAAGTTGGAAAAATGGAAACGGAGGTGATCAAAGACTGATATAAGCCAGTGTTACACGTATCTGCAGTCAAAACTGAAATTTGATTAAAATGAGATGCAGTGGAAGCTAGAAGCATGTAAAGTAAGAATGCATAAAGCGAGGTGATGCATGATATTGAAATTTGAGGGTTAGTTGTGTGGTCGAATGCCTCAAAAATTGACACGATCGGTACAACAAAATGAAGAAATTTTATTAAAGACGTGATAAAATGAAAGATTAGGCTTTTAAAGATGTCCTGATCAAAAGTCTCTATCTTGGGTGGGCGGTTTCTTAGAAAACGAAGTGTAATAGTGACCCAATGGCATAGTCTAGGTTGTGACCTTCTTAGCTTTTTATCTACCTTGCATTCTTGCAAAGGATTATGCTGCTAATTTTCAAAGGAACAAACACTCTATCTCAAGAAATACAAGAGAGCAAGTCATGGGGAAGACTTGCCTAAACTTGGATCTAGCCATGCATTTAGGCTAAGGAGGATAGAAAGATGGATAAATGCCTAAGAGTGAAAGAGAAAGGACATGAGTTAGTGGATGGGAGGGCATCAAGGCTAAAGAAGCGCCATGCCTTTTATAAATGTGGGCCCTCAACGATTTTTTCTTTCATACACTTTTTTGGCCTAGACTTTGTGTTACAACCTAGTTGAGGAAGTTTGTAAATGGTGTATGCTTTGAAGTCTTTGAGGCCAATATTTTCATTTTTTTTTTGGTTCAAAATCATGATTTTGAGCCGTTTCACTTTATCAAAAGGCCAACCAAAGTGCTTAGGAGCCAAAAAAAAAACGTATCCCGGAGGATAAATTTTCATTTTTTTTCGCCCGAAATTGCGATTTTTGGCCGTTTCATTTCATTAGAAGGCCAAAAAAAAAAGGTTTCGGAGCAAAAACAAAAAACAAACTTGTTCTTTTCGGGTGCACGCAAGGGCGCGGTCACACAACCCCTGTCCGCGCCCTTGCATGCACCCAAAAACAAATTTCTTTTTTTTTGCTCCGAAACCCTTTTTTTGGCCTTTTGATGAAGCGAAACGGCCAAAAACCACAATTTCAGACGAAAAAATGAAAATTTAGCCTTTGGAATATGGTAATGCATAGAAATCGAGCCTTCTCAAAAATGAAAATCACACCTAAAAAAAAAATGTATCTTGGAGGTCAACTTTTTTTTTCTTTTGCTCGAAATCGTGATTTTTAGCCGTTTCACTTTATCAAAAGCCCAAAAAAACGTTTAGGAGCCAAAAAAAAAAAAAAACGTATCCCAAAGGCTAAATTCTAATTTTTTTTTCGTCCGAAATAGCAATTTTTGGCCGTTTCACTTCAACAGAACGCCAAAAAAGGGTTTCAGAGCAAAAGAATAAATAAATAAATTTGGGATGCACGCAAGGGCACGGACAGGGGCCAGGTCAAACAACCCTTGTCCTCACACCACCCCAAAAGAAAAAAAAAAACAAATTTTGGCTCCAAAACTTCTTTTTTGGTCTTTTGATGAAGTAAAACAGCCAAAAATCACAATTTCGGGCCAAAAAAATTGAAAATTTAGCCTCCGGTATATGTTTCTTTCTTTTGGCTCCTAAACGTTTTTTTTGGCCTTCTGATAAAGTAAAACGGCTAAAAATCACGATTTTGAGCCAAAAAAAAATGAAAATTTTGGCCTCAAGGATACGTTTGGTTCTTTTTTTTGGGCGTGATTTTCATCTTTGAGAATACCTGACTTATGTGCCTTACCCTGAATTTAGAGAAAAATAAAATCACTTTAAGATACAATAGGTTGAAAATTTGAGCTGTTTGACCAATATTTACACTTTTACTTGGAACTACATTTTTATCTATTAAAAGAATATTTTCATAATCTCACTTATTTTCAAAATTAATAAATGTACATATTATATCTAGATTGCAATGCTAATCTTTATAGTGTTACTTGAACTTAAGTTCATCATTGAAAACACATAATTACATTATGACAGTAAACATTTAGCCAAGAAAGAGTGAGAGTAATAATAGAATTAGAGAGACTATTTGTTATGTAGCGAATATAATAAAAGAGAGATAGATGAGCAAAAGTGAAAGAACGTCTAGAGAGAGACTATAGAGAGAGAGAGGAAATAGTGTCAAAAGTGTGCACACATGTGTGGTTGTAAGTTAACTATGCATATAGTTTAGTAAATACATAAGCAAGCTCTTAGAAGTAGTCTATATGATGGTAGGTATTGTTTGTGTAGTTACTGTTGGCTAGTAGATAATGTGTAGCTATTGTTGGTTACTAAGTACTTTCAAGTCTATCCAAGTAGGGTAAATGTTAAAGGTGTACTTTGTGGGCCCACACTTGATTTAATCTGCACCATTGAATTTGCCATGTCATATGGACCATTCCTGCTCAATTGTCGCACTTTTATTGATACACGTGTCATCATTAACACTAATCAAGGTTAGTGAAGAAGCCCTTTCTGAGTTCAAAAAGGGCCCTAATGGCATGCATAAACTATTGGATTGATCACAAACATAATTAGAGTGATGAATTTTCTACTAGAACTAGACCTCCTCTTTTATGTACTCAAGTACATAATCTTGACACTATGAGTCCTCATTATCTAGAACTTGGGCTCCCACTCCCTAGAATTTGGGTCCCTACTATCTTGAATTAGAAATATCTCATAGTTCCCTTCCTACCAAAGTCATGTCCCTTTCTTGAAAAGTTCTCACCTCATTCCTACACAATTCAACTTGCATTTATCCCTAAATCCTAGATATTGACATTGTTTCATTTCTAAGGCTTAAATATTAGTTTTCCACAAAGCATGTCTTGGGTTACTTGTACGAACAAGTCAGTTTTATATCAATTTTCATATGTGTTCATAAATAGCCTCGTAGCACTTGTGAGGAGTGATATCAAACACATGGCATCATCCAATTAAAAAAAAAACGAGCAAATTCTAAGCCATAGCAAGGCTTCTAAAATGTTTTGAATCTCCATTGTTGATCTGCAACTACTACAAGCGATATTCACCATCCAATGGTGAGCTACTTGTTGTAGCCACCCTCCCCGCTCAAACGGCTCAAGGGTGCTACAATCAGTAGCCCACCTCTTGATGGCAAATATCTAGTACAGCAAAGGATCTTTACTTGGATCAAGATTTGTAAGTAGATGTAATTGATGTCTTTGACCCTTTTGTTGGTCAAAGTATATCACTAAGAGACTTACATCGAAAGAAATTTTGGCACCTCGATTAGTGCATGAATGTGATTAATAAAGATAGGACTTATCTAATATCATGTCTCAATTTGAGTTTTTCTTCCCTTTATACACCATATTCTATATGCCAATACATGAAAAAGTATATTCTATTTATAAAAACATCCATGTATGAATACCTTCTAGCCTTTTTAGAAATTATTGGTTAAAGCTTGAGAATTAATGATTAAAGGCCTTAATTAAAACAAGTTCACAAAATAAAATCCAATAAGCACTCAAAATGAAGAATTGCATTATTTCCATTACTTTAACAAATTGGTAATTCTTGTTAGATAATCTAAATTGTTTACATGTAATAACTTTTGCTTGTTACCTCAACAAACTCGTATACAAAATACAACCTTGGTGGAAAGACTAAATCTCATGCCTTGGCGATGGGGGAAGGCTTGTCTTAAAGATGCGCCTTAAATTAAAAAATTGACACTGAAAGTGTGTGCATAATACCATTTGCAATGAGCAAAATGTATGAAAATTAAATTAATTCCAACTACGAAAGGAGGTTTGACTAACCCCTATGTAAAACCTTCAGTTTAGCAATTGAGAAAGGGTGAAACGAGGACCAAAACATATAACCAGCTTTAACACAGCAAATACTTGGTAATCCCACCTCTAAAATGAATACCACTTAAAATCTTGTTTCATATGTTTTCATGCAAATGAGTTGCATTACTAGCTTGTGAGCATTTTGTGACTGTCTAAGACATTGCACTTTTCCACAAAATTTAGGCAACTGAACATCCTAATAGTGGACTGCAGAATCATCTGGTAATTATTCCATAGATTCCTTGTTGCCATCTAAATCAAATAGCAGAGAAATATAAAAAAAAAGACTTTAAATTGAATACACCTACTTTATAGATATTTTATAGTAGGCATGAGGCAAAGTATTCAACAACGCAGAAGCAAAAAAGGATTTCACTTTTCAACCATAAACTGCACTTCTCAAGAGATTGAACATTTATTTGGTTGCCAAAACTGCATCACAAATTGTCCAGATAGTATGATGAGCAAGCCATGTGTTGAATGGCAGTATTAGAGAGAACTATTTTGTACATGATGGTAGAGTATGACATGAGCCTGAATGGTACTGCTTACATGCAAGAGATAAATTTTGCTGTCACAAATCAGAGTTTAACTTATTCTTTGGTCACATTCAAAGCTTTTATTGTTTCTCATTGCATGGATAGAGACCTTGCACACTTCAGAGGAATTTAAGATGTCACACTTTGATCTGAATTTTCAGGTGACACAAGTCATCTGCAAACTTTGCTATACCAGAAACTCTTTTAAGCAAGTCTCGTCCGGGGGTTGCTTTGATTCAGAAGCCAAAAACTGCAACAGTCAAGTTCTCATCTAACTTGAATGGTCGTATCACGCAACTCTTTGAAATTTAAATGACAGTCAAAACTAAAGTCCTAAAACCATCAGAGCCTCTAATTGGTATGCTCCACAACAAAATTTCATGAGGAAACACATAAATATCTTGTTCTCACATCCTGTAAGAAGGAATTACCGCATTACCACAATTAAGCTGCAGTTTCTGCAATATCACTACATTAGGAAAAAAAACTATCTGTGATTGATATATCACATAAAATTGTTGACAGGAAATTTTCATGATTCCAAATTCTTGTGATCTAGAAAGAATTTGCCATGAAAAAGCAAGGCTATAGAATATGACCGTATATAAAAAACTTTCAGCATAGTTCCACTCTTGGACTACTCCACTTGGCAGCAGTCAGCAAAGGGCAAGCCAAAACCATCACTTCCATTCACATTTTACAATCTGATAATTGCTTATATACTTAAGGCATGCCTTTGTTCCATCAAGCATGTCAACACTTACAACTACATTTCCCAATCCAACAATTAAACAAGACCTCATAAACATTCATCAATACAATTGCTAAACAAACATATAAGGATTCAAGCAGAGAGGTGGGAGGGGGGGGGGGTGTGGAGGAGAGAGAGAGAGAGAGAGAGAGAGAGAGAGAGAGAGAGAGAGAGAGAGAGAGAGAGAGAGAACATGGATCTATCATGTGCCATAGATGCTATCTTTCTACTTTAACAACTTTAAACCTTGATCAATTTCCTTATTCTAAAACACATTGACGTGCTTCTTCTGAAAAGGGGATCTTGTCTGTGAACACTTGACCAAGTTTGACCAATCACAGGAAAGAAGAGGCTCCGCCAAAGAAGACTATCATAGAAAAACTTCACGGATAATACGCCCAACAAGGCAAGACAGTGTAAGTGGCATGCATAAGCATATGGACCCAACATTGGGTTGGAGACCCATTTGGCCCATACTTAAGGCCTAACTTGAGCATAGTGCCCAACGGTAAATAAGGTCCTAAGTTAGGTACTAACATGCTGTCAGACTCCCTCTCTGATCTTTTCTTCAAACCTTGCTAATTTCCTGCACATACAAGCATCAAATTGCTTCTAACACAAGATGGAGCTGGCTGCCTTGTCTCCTCCCAGCCTTTGCTGCATAGATTATGATCCGGAATGCCTCTCTCTAGGCTCACTTATCCAAAATCCTCAAGCACCCCTTAACCCTGACCCTTCCTAAATCTCGACACATGGCCAACTCCATGCACAGTCGACACTTGCCACTTGGCAATACCTTGACACATAGGCAAGTCAGTAGGCTGACATGTGTCACTCATCCATTGGACCAAATGTCCCAGTGGGCATGTGACACGTGTCATGTTTGACCGGTCAACCCTGGCATGTGTCACTCATTCATTGGATCAAGTGCCCAGTGAGCATATGACATGTGTCACGTTGACTAGTCAACTCTCCTACTTTTTAGGAGGTCAGTTCAGCCACTCCGAATTAATGACCCAGTACCCTATACCCAAGCAACATGCAACTCTGAGGCTCAGAAACATCATTAACAACTTTATTTACATTTCTGTTACAAAGGTCACCACAGGCCGGTGACTTAGCCATTTCTATATTACAAGACGTACATCTATAAGTAAAAACAGTAAACAACCGGGACAGGGAGTAAAAGCTGTAACACATGCATACAGCAATTAGGTGTCCTATGGCATTGGCAGTTGTGTCAGTACACTTCGCACAATGCATGCCATCAGCTTACACTGGGCTAGGTGGGGGCAACATTTATAAGAAGAGAGTGTGATGGCTGGGGCGGTTCAGACTATGCCAACCCTATTGTGATTCCAAAACATTTGACAGTCAATTCCTATTTCAAAAGATATACTGCTACTTTTTTCTTATGAGATAACTGATCAAGCAAATATGAAATTGGCTTAAGCCTAGAATATTATAGCATTTTGAACAAACTTTGATTAAATGATTTCCCCTCAGCCCTTGCAAGTAGCATCCTCGTTGATAGCCTTTTGCTTTCTTTAAAGGACATTTTTTCAGTTTTGTCGGATTGATGTAACAATGAAACTTTGGCTTAATATTGTAATGCCCTCACCACTTGATATCATAGTTTTTATCTATAACAAAAAAAAAGTGGCCCCTTACCCCAATAGAAAAGCACTAATATGTATGAGTAAGAAGTCACAATTATATGCTCATGTGCATCTGCTAAGGTATAGGTTTTTTTTTGTCATCAAATATCATTGCTATACTTAATTCAGAATAAATTCAGCTCAAAATCGATTCTCACACCTCTTTCCCTAAAAAGTACTCATAATGCCACATTTTCCAGATTCTTTATTGAAATAGAAAACTGCTACCAGAATCGAACATCAAGATTGATGATTATATCTAGAACTTTGGGAAAAAACCACTCTATTAAATGTTTTTTTTTAATGCTACAATTGAAGAACATGCAAAAGTAATCACAAGGCACATAATGGTGATTTCAATCAAATGAGTAAGCAAAACTTGTCGACCATTTTGCTAGAACTCCAGATCCAAAAGTTAGCTATCGTAAGAAATGAGTAGAACAACGTATACCTAGTTGAACCCAAACAAAGTGAATGATGAACAAATCAATATCATATACCTAGCTTTGGCCTCTCTTAACACTAGACCTTGCCGAACACTCTAAGAGGCTAAAGAGCATATTGAACCCTTGTGATCCTCTCTTCTAATCTCTCTCTAAATTTGCTTGAGGCAATTTCACAAGTAGCGCTTTACAGCCTTTGTGTTTGTCAAATAGATTCAGATATATTACTTATTCGAACATCTGATTCAAATTTGATAGGCATAGTACATGCACTGAGGAAAGTCATTCCAGCCAGCTCCACTCTTCACCCTTTCCCAACATGGTATCAGAAGCGATTTCCACCTTCAAATGAAGATCAAAGTACGATGATGGCATGATAGGTGAGCTATTAGTAAGATAATAGGTTTTTCTTCTCCAAAAAGGCTATTGTGAATCTGTCTTTGAATTGCTTTCTTATAATTTTTATTAACTCTTTTTTAAGCACATTCTACTTTATATGACACTTGATACTTGTTGGCATGTTAAGACCCAACCGTTACAAGTTTTTAACTTAACACAATATTGGTAAAAATGCAGACATCATATTGACAATTCTACTTTCTAAGCATGGCCAACGTATGATTGAAAGATAACAGCATAGGGAACTAAACATCTGATGCTGAATTCTTCAGCTGTAAAATCAAATGTACATCCACCTTGGCTTTTGTCTAACAACTATCAAAAAACTTTACAGCTAAGAGACTTTCCGAAATGCCTACACAAACAAAAAGGCGGTGCATTACCAGGTAACTCCAGAATGGCAGCCCTATCAACACTGCATTGTCTTGACAGAGGTTCATAACTCTCACATCCATTCGTTGTTGCTTTCTGAATCTATTTTTGGAGTTCATTAATTCCAGTCTAACTGAAATAAACTTTCACAAACAAGTACTCTACCAACAAATACCTCAATCTAAAGAGAAGACAAGAAGTTACAGCTATTCATTTAGCACCAACCATACAGATGTTGTGAACTAACACAAAAAAGGAGACTTGAATCATGGTCAACACACGTCAACTAGCATAACTGAGGCTATTAAAATCCTCGCATGTTTTGGAATAGGGGATAACCTATTTTGCGGGAATCTCTTTTGCAGCAACAAGCAGTTCCACCAGCTTCTCAACCTGAACACAATAAAACAAAATCCAATATTTGAAGGTTGACGGTTGTTGCGACGGTTATTCTTGACAAAAAAAAGTTGCATTATGATAGATAAGGCAACCATACTTAAAAATAAAACTTAAAGATACACCAGATTGCAATAGAGCATAGAATTAATGAACCGTTAACGGTTCAGTAAGGTTCTCAGAACCGTACTGTGAACCATACGGTTCACAATTTTTTATAGGGGGAACCGTGTGAACCGTGGCATAAATAATTAATTAATTTTTTTTTTTTTGACATAGAGGGGTCAAAAAACGAGCTATGAGAGGTTTTGGGGGGAGAAAATTAAGATATTAATTTATTAATTAATTAATTAATTAATGTTTTAGGTGAACCGTACCACGGTTCAAGGAACTGTGGTACGGTTCCTGCCACGGTTCCCAGAACCCACGGTTCTGGGAACCGTGGGTTCTATGCAATATAGCTTCAAAAGACATGCCTTTCTTGCAGTTTACAAACATCCACGATAGAGAGTGAAACCTCATAAAATCTAATAAATAAACATTCTTTCATTAGAACGTGTTCTCCTAGAAAACTCGTAGACCACAACTTTTGAACACAGCATCATGGCAACTATTTATAATCACAATGCCAGTAGCATGAACACAAACATAAGTAGAGGAGGATAGCCACCATAGAACGCCTATAATTTTATTATCGAAATAAAAGAGTCGAATGCCCTGGGAGGGAGAGAGAGAGAGAGAGAGAGAGAGGGGGGGGGGGGGGGGGGGGGGGGGGGGGGGGGGGGGGGTTAAGGGCTTGACTAGTTCTAAGCCGACAATTTGAAGTACAACTAAGTTTGCCTAGTCTAGCCTAACTTGGTGAGTGAGGAGTGAAGTTTATCATTTAATACTCCCTTAACAATAAGATTGCAATCTTCCATACCTAATAGTGTAAAATTTCTCAGATTTTACTATACCTAATGACCTAGTAAAAATATCTACCATTTTATCTTCAAATCGAAAAAGACAATATGGTGTGCACGCTGCACCCACTTCTCAAAGATCCTTCTATCTTGATCATTGAGATTATGAACCCATCACCTCTTGTCCCGTAACAATTTCCCAACAATCTTTGTCCATAAGTATATTCTTAAGTTTGAACTTCCACAAGCTGTAGTTAGATCCATCTAACTTGCTTGGCTCTGGTAGAACGGATTCATGAAGGCTCCCCATCGTTGTCGCACCACCTCTCTTGGATGACCTCCGCATATGAGCCAACTATGCTACCAGCCTATATACCATAACCACTTACTCACCCATCGCTATCTCTTGCCGACCTTCTAAGTTCACCTTCTTTACGTCTAATATGGTACTTGTGGCCATCAAGAGAATGAAGTCCCATAAAATAGAGATATCAAAGACCCTTAATCCGAACTCCTAACCCATGCTGCCAACCTCCTTGCTCCCACACTAGCCACATTCCTCAATTCCGTAGTTGTCTCTGACTTTCCATCATCCTGGTGCACCCTATCCATAAAAATGGTGACCCCATGATTCCTGGTAACTATCACATTATCATGATTGGGCATGTTTTCGTGAAGCTATATAGTACCATACTTCAGTCTGCAACGAGTTCAGAGGCGGAATCCAAGAGATTGCATGCTTTGGGACAGGTAGGGATACGATCCCATCATTCCACCACTGACCATATCTTCACACTTCGGGCTTTGGTCCTCCTTGCTGATTTTGTTGTTCCACCTATACAGTTAGATGCGGCTTTCCAGCTTATTGCGTATATTCAGAGAGTTTAGGCATTTCTAGATGCAGATGGGAGATATACACAGATAGCACTTGCCTCTTCACATTATCTTCATGATCAGCTATAGGCTTTCATGGTTCTCTCAAGCATCCCATCTCCTCCTTTAGTCATTTGGTATCTCCATTACAGAGCTTCCCTCGGGTACTCACCAATATATCATACGCTTTCTATGTCGGGCATATCTCAATCAATGGAGGCCATAGCTGGGGTTCAGCCTGACTATTACCAAACTCGTTTCATTGAGCTAGACATAGCAAGGTTCCCAGTTTTGCCACATTATTTGGATTCAGGATTATCACACAGCCTCAAATTTACATTGGGACAGCTCCGCGTATTGGCTATTGAGACGGTGAGGTTCCATGGTACTCTGAGAGAGGAGCAGATTTGCCAGTTATGCTCTTTGAATGAGGTGGAGTTTGAGGAGCACTTTATCTTTAGGTGCCCTGTATACTATGAGATTATAGCATATGAAGACTCCCGTTGTGTTGCACTTATGATACGAGAGATGTTCCTACTGCGACGAGACCTAGGTCAGACAGCTCAATAGAGTCATTCTATTTCTCTGCCTCCGATTACCTCTTTATTCTCTAGGAGAAGATCCCTAGAGTCTGATGATGATGATGATGACGACGACGACATGCCCGTTCATAGAGATCAGAGACTGCCCTCCACTCATTCTCATGTTGCAGCTCAAGCTATCCGACCTATCATTAGGAGACACACATCTCATTCTCCTAGATGACGTCAACGGCTACCAAAGGTCCTCCCATGCTGCAACTCGTATCACATCCTTCTATAGCATCAATAAGCCATGACATGATGATAGTGTTAGACCTCATTCGTAACATTTAGTTGTATCTATGCTCCTACATATTTCATTGCATTTATTTCAGTTCAAAGTCTTTAGATTTGTTGTTTTCGTTATTGTTTCGGAGACGTTTCATACGCTCCCACTATTACCACATACTTGAGATGTACTTTTACTGGTCTTATATGCCTTTTGGCATGGAAAAGACATTAATAAAGCTCTCTCTCTCTCTCTCTCTCTCCTCTCTCTCTCTCTCTCTCTCTCTCTCTCTCTCTCTCTCTCTCTCGTTCGTGGCGCTCACGCACACATGCCGCACGCACATGGGTGTAGGTTGGTTGCGGCCTCACTTGAATTGCCACTTGGTGCATTGAAGTATTTTCACCTCCAAGAGTAGAGGTTTTTGGCGCCCAAGGCTGATCGTAGCCATAGATCTCTTCAAACTTGTTTTGGATGACTTATCACAAGTTGATGGGCCTTCATCAATGGTGCAAAACACAGTGCAGAGTGAATCAAACAAAAGTGGGGCCTTGACCTTCAATCACCCTCAAAATTTTCATTTTGAAAATATCCTTCGGTTTAGGACCAAATTTCAAAGGCTGTCACAGTTTCTTAAGGCTTTTCTGACTTATTGAAACCTTCTAGCTGGAAAAGCAAAAACAGAGTCCTGAAAACATATAAAGAGAGTGATTGTTTTCTAGATCCGAGTAGATAGTAGCTATGAGTAGTTTGGTCATGAATAATAGTTTTCAGGCTCTTAAACCTTTTGTGAGCTATTTTAAGGCCAAAATCTTCAATCTGGTATAACTCTCGAAATGCCAAATATCAATTTCACAGCAGATTTTTCATATTTGCTATTGGTTTGGCAATCTAGAGGCATCTAAGTGCGCTAATCGCCGCTTTCAATAAGAGTGTCCTGAATGAATCAAGCAAGCTTGAAGGAGCCTGCTCAAACATATTCTAAATGGAAGCCGAGTTGTGGGAAATTGTAACCAACGAAAAGACACGGCCTATCAATGAAGAGAACCAACATGCTTCTAGAAGTGGAGTCGAAAAACTCTAGTGTGATCAATTTAGTGCTCAAGGATGCCATAATTCCCTATATTACAGACTCATAAGGACCGAAAGAAGCCTAGGATACGTTGAAAGCATTGTTTGAGCTGAGCAACACTTCTGGAGTTTTATATTTGAAAACAAAATTGCACACAATGCAGATGGATGATGGTGCAACGATCATCGATAACTTGTTGAAGGTGAAGGAAATTCGGGGTCCACTAGTTGCAGTTGGAGAGCGAATTGAAGATCGTGAAATTGTTCAAAATAACTCTAAACAATTTGAATGATTCACTTTCAACTTTTGTGATGAGCATAGGTATACGAGAGAGAACTTCTAGGTATGAGAAACTGGCAGCTTGCTTTTAGAGGGTTAATGTTGTGAGAATGTAAGCCTTAAAGGGTATGATCAAGCCCTTGTTGCAAGAAGAAAAGGTGGTAGATTTGGTTAAAATCAAGGAAATTGCTATCAATGTCAAGGCAATCCAAGTGAAAGGAATCAGGGAAATTTTTGCTATTGCATTAATCACATTGTTGGCGTGAGTGCTTTCAAGAAGCAAAAGGAAGAGGTCAATGCAATGACAAACGCCAGGTGAGCAATCTATGGCAACTAACCACCATTTTGATGATGAGTAATATGAAGGTGATGAAGGTGAGAGTTCAAATTTGTCCATCTATGACATAAAAGACAAGTGATGAGGCCAATGATACTTTTTGTACATTGACAATGGAGCATCCAAGCACGTGACTTTCAAGGACAGAGCGGGTTCTCGGAGTTTAGAGAAGTCTACAATGGCAAATGAGGTTGGGCAAATGGATGGACATTACTACTCATCAAGGGTTTGGAGTCTAGAGAGGTTATTTAGTGGAAAGATAAAATGGATAAATAATGTGCACTATGTACTCGATTGGCCAACAATTTGTGTACCTTAGGGATAATGGCGGATCAACGATTGAAGGTTGAATTCAATAGCGACAAGTGCTTAGTCAAAGACATCAAGAAACCCTATGAGGTGATGGTTATAGGAGCAAGAGTGAATGGAAAGCAATTGTACAAGTTAAATGCAAGTTCATATTGATCAAGCCATGCTATGCACTGTTAGTGGTAAGAGTGATCTTTGGCAT
>MU834373.1:27500-40000 GCA_029204225.1 Diphasiastrum complanatum | reverse complement strand
TAACTGCTGCTGCGTTTAGGGTTCCGCGCCGCACCATTAACGACCGGACCAGTGGTGCTTCGGGTTCTGTACTCGGCTCTGGTCCCAAGCCGCAGCATTAAAGACCTAACCGGCGCCGCTTTCACGCGCCCCTTGCTGCCGCGCTGACTCGGGACCGGCGCCGTCCTGCGTCACCTCTGCTGCGCTTCCTGTGCCGCGCTGAGTTGGCTCACACTCTGCACGAGGCAATCCCTGTTTCCAAGGCGCCGCGGGGACTGACCAGACCCCAACGGCCCAACGGCCTGCCAGCCTGGCGCGCCAAGGCCAGGCTGTCCCAACGGCTCTTTTGGCCCGCGGGTCTGCTCCTGCGGAAGGAATGACCCGTCCCCCGGCTGTGTCCCCGCCTCCTGGCCCAGCGGACCCTGCGGATCGTGAGCTCACTTCTCCTCAGAAAACAGTGGTCACCCAGCGACCAGCCTCATCGGCCAGAGCCCTGTTCTCAGAAGTGCTCAGGAAATCGCCTGTTGTAAAGGATGGGCTCCAAAAAAAGCTTCGTAAGCTTCACAGTAGGAAAGTTCCACCAGAAACCTCACACAGAGTCAAGAAACGGAAGAACAAAGATGGTTCCTGGGTGGTCACCGCCAGGGAGAGTTTGCACAGTGCTGACATAGCCTTCAAAGCCCGACCGATCACCATCACGGCAGTCAAGCATAAAAATGAGACATGCCTCTTCAAAATACCGACAGAATCTCAGCTATCAACAGATAAAGAATGCAAAGACCTTAACCTCGGTGGCGCTGAGCCAGAACTACTGACCGCAGAAGACCCCAAAAAGTCAGTGCAAAAATCACAGGATGCAACAGATGCTGAGAATGACAACGTCGCCGCACAGTGCATCCCAGGAGACAATGACAAAATCTCGCAGGCAACTCTGGGAGCGGCGACAGTCTCGACTGCACCCAAGGGAGTGGGAGCCCAGTTTGCGCCCATGGAAGTCGGACCTTCGCCCGCAAACGCTACCACCCAAGCGGGTCCTGCTCCCAATCCCAGTGCAACCCAAGCCAGCGCCAAGAACCAAGAAGGCGACATCAACAAGGTAACCCAAGATAAATCACTAAGGGGAGAAGTAGCAAACGCAGAGGAGGCAAAGAAAGAACACACCGACACAGCCTTCCTCGACATTGATCCAACTGAATTCGAAACAGCTATAAATGACATCCGTATTAGGGCTGTAGTGGTGTTCTTTCTGGGACGCACAGTTTCTAACGTAGACGCTTTCAGATGGATCAGAGAGGCATGGGCAAGAAGAAGCCTCAAAGTTGAGGGCATCAGCACTCTGGGTCGCAATTACTATGTGGTGGAAATGCTTGAACCAGAAGGCGCCATCCGTGCCATGACTATGGCTCCTGAAAGCGCACTCGGATGCACAGTCATTTTCCAACCATGGGACACCAACTTATCAACGACCGCTGGAAATCGCACAGTGCCGGCATGGGTAGAATTTCCCTTTCTTCCACTCTTTGCGCGGCAATTTATCAGCCGAATCCTTGCTGTGCTAGGAAAGCCCCTCATTGTACCAAGATTCGGGGCCAACACGTACACCCCACACGTCAAGGGATGCATTCTCTGGGACCTGTCCAAATCAGTACCGACGAACGTCACCATCAGAAGCGGACACCAACTTTTCCAGATCCCGATCATAATCAAGGGACTCCCAGGCTGCTGCTTTAGGTGCCAAGAAAAAGGGCACATGGTAAAAGACTGTCCCAAAAAGCCGCCTCCAAAACCTACCGAAATCCCTCCCAAGGAGGATGATCAACCGAATTCCAAGCCGGAGCCCACTCCCGATGAGGATAAGAAAGCACAATCTGCTGGCGAGGAATCGGATAATGAAGGCTGGCGAGTGGTCCGCCGTGGAAAGAAAAAAGCAATGCAGCTGGGACAAGTGATGATTCAGAAAGGAGGACTATTCCACCCAGCAAGAGATGGCAAGGGCAACAAATCAACCAGGCCGCTGCTAGCATGGAAAAGTAAACTGCATTCCAAGACAGCTCCAGCTGTCACAGGGGCAACAACGCAACAAAATGGGCAAGCAACACTGAATCGGAACACCAAGCTCACTTTTCCAAGTGTCTCGCTGGAGTCCCAAAAAGTACTCCCGAAAATGGAGACTCATAAGCCGAATGACAGATCCCCTGAAAAATTGGAGACCCATGGGAAGAGCAACATCCTAGTACCAGGGGCCTCAACATGTTCGGGTGCATCACCAACGATGGTGCCAGAACGGATCGCGGTTGCAGTGGCTAACTCAACATCAACCTCCATCGGGGCACCCAGCTCAATGCAGGCATTAGATGTGGCGCCTGCTCCCGAAAAGATGACTACTAAAGCGGTAACATTCGGAAAGATTCCAGGCTTAACGTCGGCCCCAACGCAAGATCTATCACAAAGTTCAGTTCCAGAAGGGGCTCAGCGGCAAAACTTGGGGAACCTCAGGAGTGAACATTCTTCCAGTTCGCTCAACTTCTTCAACCCTGATCCAGATCATTCCAGCAGCGAAGGCAAAGCAAGAGCAACAGATAGCGACACGGATACTCAAATGTCTGAGCCCGCGGACAGGGACTCGGACTACGGCTTCTTCACTGTCCTCAGTGACAATGCGTTATGAATCCCAACCTACCATGGTCCCGGGAGCCTCTCTCTATCTCCCGAGGGGCCCAGATTCCAACTGTGGGATCCGGCCACACCGATCTTTCCATACCAGAGGGATGGTCCCGTCTGCAGAATGCACCCCTGGGTCCATTTTCGGTCTCAGCTGGAACGTGAGAGGACTTAGTGATCCATCAAGGAAACTGTCCATCAAAAAGCTCGTGGACAGTCTAAAGCAAAAGCCTACCTTCATTGCCATACAAGAAGGGAATGTCAATGAATTCTGGTTGCAACATACTGCCCGATACATTGACTCGAACTACCAACTTGTGGGCCCTGGAGACAATGCTGGTGACAGATTTGCCTTCCTTCTTGTAGGACCAGAAGCACGGATAAAGAAGCAAGGCTCAATCATGAACGGAAGAGCAACATGGGCTGAGGTTCAAATACACGGGACTGAGCTTCTACTTGCATCCATCTACGCTCCCAACATCGACACAGATAGAAAAGAATTCTGGGACCGCCTCCGGGAGGAGCTCCCTAGCCTCCCAGGAATTCTAGCAGGTGACTTCAACATGACTGAAAACCCCAGAGACAGGCTGGGACACAACAAATCTATGTGGGGCAATGAGCTCTCCAGTTGGGCAGGTTTAAAATCCCATCTTGATCTGACCGACGTGGCAATGCTATCCGACGTCCCGGGACCTATGCTCATGACCTGGGACAATGGGCGGGCAGGGGCAGAAAATCATAAGGCTCGCCTTGATAAACTCTATGGGACTCAAGGTGGCTGGTGGTTCAACCGAGTCTCCAAAGTTCAAGTGCACAGGGATCAGGCATTGTCGGATCACTACCCGATCTCTTGCCTTTTCGAATGGGGCACTCCGATACCTCGAGGCAGAGATAACTACTTCAAGCTCAACACTTCCCTGCTTGGCGACCAAAATCTGAGGGACCAATTCAAAACTTTATGGGATGAAATCCCCAGAGACTCAAGTGTCAAAGAATTCTGGGACATAGCAACAGAAAAAGCCGTCGAATTCTTCCGGGAGGCTGGCAAAATCAAGGCAGATACTAAGCGGCGCCAGCGCACAGCTCTCTCCCAAAAACTTGAGCGGCTACGCCGATCTGATCTCCAAACGGGGCAAGGCAACAACCATCTTGAAATCACACAGACAACGACCGAGCTACGAGCGCTAGACATGGAGGAATCCGCGGGAGCCAGGGTCCAAGCCAGAGTTAACTGGATCCGGGAGGGAGACGCTCCATCCAGATACTTTTTCAAACAACTGCGCTCAAAACATCAACGCGAGGATATCCGAGCAGTGCAGAATGAGAACGGACAGACCATCAGTGACGCAGAAGGAATAAAAGGAACATTCGCTTCTCATTTCCACAATCTGTACCAGTCAAGATTATGCAAGGAGGTCGATGCGCAACAACAACAAAGCTTCGCACGGACATCAACCAACATCGATAATGATACGAGGCAAAAAATGGAACTTCCACCATCAGCAACTGAGCTGCGGAGAGCGATGAAGGCAATGAGAGCTGGAAAGTCCCCGGGAGAGGACGGACTCCCGGCAGAATTCTACCACACCTTCTGGGACCTCATCGAACGGGACTTTGTAGCACTAGCAAGAGAAATTTGGAAGGACGGCAATGCTCAAGGCAGGATGACTCGTTCAGTAGTCAAACTGATTCCCAAAAAGCCCAACAGGATCCGCATCGGAGACTGGCGCCCGATTTCTCTCCTAACAGTGGCTTACAAAATTATAGCGAAAGCAATCAGCAATCGATTCCAACCCCTGATGACTCAGCTTGTCCACGAGGAACAGACCGGGTTCATCAAAGGGAGACTCATTTTGGATAATCTACTCACAGTCTGGGGCGGTTTGGAATATGCGGAGCACTCCAACCAAGATATTCTGTTCATCAAACTCGACTTTGAAAAAGCTTACGACAAATTGGACCTGAACTTCCTTGATCTCACCTTGACGCACATGAACTTTGGGCCAAAGATCAGACAGATCATAGGTGGACTCATGGGAGGTGGATCCGGCAGACTTCTCATTAATGGATCCTTCTCGAATGAATTCCCAATCCGACGGGGAGTCAGGCAAGGGTGCCCACTGGCACCGCTGCTTTTCTCCCTCTCAACGCAACCACTTCTTGAGCGGATGAGGGAATTGATCACAAGTCAGAGAGTCCGGGGACTCAACCTGCCCGATGGTCAAGTCGTGTCTACACTCATGTTTGCAGATGATACTGGTGTCTTCACCTCCCAAGACCAAGGCGAAGTAGAAACAATTTCATGCTGCCTCGAAGGCTTTTGCCGTGCCTCGGGAGCCAAGCTCAATGATGAAAAAACAGAAGTGCTCTACACAGGCCCGAGGCAACCTGAATTTCTATCCCAAAAGGGATGGAAAATCATAGAGCCACACCAATCTATCAGGTATCTAGGAGTACAAATTGGGGTCAAAGTCAGCATCAAAGAGAGACTGGCTCCATTGCTTGACAAAATGAGGGGCAGAGTGCAAAGCCTACAAACTGGATGGCTCCCATTCCCGGCGCGCGCGCTGGCACTGAAGCACATCCTCATACCCATGGCAACGTATCAGTCAGCCAGCATGCTACTTGATCCGGTCTCGCTCAGCGCCATTTCAAAGCTATCCAGGGACCTCCTCTGGTCCAGGAACGCGGGCGGAAAAAAGCTATGTTTATCCAACTGGGAGTCGTGCAGTCAACCGAAGTTGCAGGGAGGCCTGGGCATCCTCGATCTAAAAGCTCACTCTACAAGCTTATTATGCAAATGGTGGATCCGGCTTCTTACTGGCGCCAAGGGACCCTGGGCAACAATCTTAAAATTTTCCATCGAATCAGCTCAACAGGGACTTAGACGTGGCTGGCCGAAATTAGATTGGCGCGGGAGACTACTATCCCGAGTTACGCTTTTCAAATTCCCGATCAATCTTGGCAGCCTTCTTTGGAAAGCCTGGGAAAGATTTCGGGAGCACCTTCACTATCATAAGGGACCTCAGTCGAAGATCTGGAGCAGAAGCTCAATTTGGTGGAACTTAGATGGACCAGAACCAAACAGAATGTGGGGAGAGTCGGGTGACAGTGGACCGTGGGCAATGCAACATAAGGGTCTCAATCACACCAAGGACTTTAGACGAAACGGAAGCTGGTTCTCCCCAGAACAAGCAGTGGCAAAGATTCCAACACATAAAGAAAGAAGCAAAAATCTCTTAGTTCAGGTCACCAAGAGCTTAAGTGAGTGGGGCACCATCACAAGATCCTTCAGATCCAGTCTACAGTGGGTTGGTACCGCTGATGGAATGTCAATCTCGCTTCTGTCAACGAGCAAAATCTACAGATGTATCAGATCCGGGTCCCCTTGGGAAGCCAAGCTCAATAAAATCTGGGGCCTGGGCAAGCCTCCGGAATGGTGGTCAAAATCCTTCAAGCTACTCTGGTCAGACGCAATCAGTGGAAAAATCAAACATCTGGTATGGCGGATCTACCAAGGTGCGATCTACACCAAAGTTTGGCAAAAGAGGATCGGAAAATCTAGTGGCGCCTGTGACAGATGTGCAGCAGAGCTGGACACAGTCAAGCATGCATTTTGGTCTTGCACCTGCTCCCGGCGGGGCTGGGAGACTCTCAGCTTCCTATGGGATCTGACCTTTGGGGCCAAACCGAAAATCAATATGGAAAACGTCATTTTTGGACGGAACTCAGGACTCTCTCCTGATCTGACTCCAGCATGGCGAGTTTTAAGATCCTGTGCACTGGAAGCTATCTGGCAGACCCACGCTGCCTTCGCATATGGGAAGCAACACAGCCCGACGGACATCATCAACATCATAAGCAACGCATGCACTCAAGCGGCAATTAGGGAGACTCCCAAACCTAGGAGAACTCCCCCCTCAGACGTGCTGCTGAGGCTGCTGGATACAATCAAGGCAAAGAACCTGAACACCAAGCCGCTGGGGAAAATCCGAAGCATGATGCTAAAGAGAGCACTAAAACACAGAGGCATGAGAAGATCACATCAAGGGACCAGAACCAATGCAGCGCAGCTCGACTCAACGCCGAAACTGGTGCCAATATTGGAGCCCGAACCGGGGGAGCCACCGGATGGAAAAGAGTCAATCACGCTTCCAACCGGAATCATCCAAACACATTGCCTTAATCCGTCACCATCAACCGGAATCCCTGATATCGTACCAAGAGAAGAAACGGGACAAACTCGGATCACAAGTCACAACCTCATCGGGAGCCCAGGGCGAGCTAGTCCCAACATCAATGGGAGCACAGTACCAACATGCATCAAAAGGAAAAATCCCGAATACCCAGAACATGAGGCAGCTTCCAGAGGAAGACGGAAAATGGACACCAGGCAGCAAATGAAATCTGGTCCTGAGGAGTCGAACCCCAGCGTCCTCAAGGGACTAGTCATCCAGCAACCACTTAGTGAATATGAGAACTGCAAAATTTAAAGCAGAGCAACACCTTCCCGTGTGTTTGGGGAGGTGGCTAGGCAGAGTTGTGTTAGAATTCCTTATAGGACTATTTCAGGTCACTGCATTGGGGAAACCCACATGTAAACCGAATTTCATTCACTGTGAATCTGAGAGGGAAAGAGTCGGCCTTGGCACGGCTATTAGACTCAATTTCCTTAAAGAGCCAACTCATTTTTCGGAGATAGCAAGCTGGATCCAATTTAGGGATCAATGGGGCCAACGTCTCATTGCTTGCTGATTTAGCGTAAAAGTTTTCATGTACTGCTCAAGTTTCTGCATTTAATACACAAATCCAAGATTCAATTACCAGACTTGTAAAAGCCCAGTATTGTTATTTATTGTCACTACCTCCCCGTGTCGGGATTGGGTAATTTGCGCGCCTGCTGCCTTCCTTGGATGTGGTAGCCGTTTCTCAGGCTCCCTCTCCGGAATCGAACCCTAATTCTCCGTCACCCGTCACCACCATGGTAGGCCACTATCCTACCATCGAAAGTTGATAGGGCAGAAATTTGAATGAAACATCGCCGGCGCTGAGGCCGTGCGATTCGACGAGTTATCATGATTCACCGCAATACCGGGCAAGCCCGCATTGGCCTTTTATCTAATAAATACGTCCCTTCCTTTACAGTCGGGATTTGGTGCACGTATTAGCTCTAGAATTACTACGGGTATCCGAGTAGCAAGGTACCATCAAAGAAACTATAACTGATTTAATGAGCCATTCGCAGTTTCACAGTACAAGATAGTTTATACTTACACATGCATGGCTTAATCTTTGAGACAAGCATATGACAACTGGCAGGATCAACCAGGTAGCTATCTTGAGCTAGCCCGATCCCCAGAGGGGAGGAGCCCAAGGCAAAGTGGGTCCGGTCCGGTCCCAACGAAGGTTCCCGAGTTTCACATGCGGAGGCCGAGTGCCGGGCGGAACCGCACCCCTTGGGAGCGACGATCCGACAACCGGCCCAAGAATTCCCACGCGCCGGAGCCTGAGGGCAGGGTGGGTGAAAGGCCTCCTCCTCTGGAGCGCCGAACCTACCACCTGCACGACTTGCTCAAACGCACGATAGAAGACGAGGGCAAGGCCGGTCGAAGCATGTCCCGGGACGGGGATCCGGCAGCCAGCACGACGAGTTCCTACGTGTACCAATAGGCCCGCACGGCAAAACCGAACACAGCACAACGCGGAGCGCCGGGATCCGACGACAAGCGCCACGCGTTCCGACGCGCCCAAGCACGCATGCAGGGTGGGTGAAAGGCCTCCTCCTCTGGAGCGCCAAAACCAGCGACCTGCACAACGAGCTCGAACTCGCGGAAAACGAGCGCCAGGTGGGTCCAAGCGCACCTTGGAGCGACGATCCAACAGTTTGCACGACGGGCCTTGGACGTTGGAAGCCCGACAACAGGGGAGGGGGACTGCAATCTTGGGAGCGCATGCGCAACGACTCTCGACGAACGAGCGCGACGGTGCCAGGGTCGATCGAAGGCCTCCTCCTCTGGAGCGCCTAACCAACGACCTGGCGCCGACCGCCGAAGCATCAGATAAGCCGAAGCTATGCGGCCCGGTGTGCTATCCCAACATCCTGCACGGCGATTTCCGACACGACAAAGCCAAGGGAGCGGGGCCCGAGGAGCGCTCCTTCTAGCACAGCTGACATCAGCCCGAAAGCTGAAGTAGCGGCCATAGGAGCGCGGATGCGAGTCCCGAAGGACATTCGCTGATCTCCCAACTTTTCCCGATATGCCATGGGCTTCACCCGCGGGAGAGGGTCTCAGCTCGATGTTCCCGAGCGGGAACGTGGTGCTCAAAACCATTTGGCGAGGGATGGCGGGGCGGGCACGCGCTGGTTCCAGCGCTAGCACGCCGTCGGCCATCACCTGCCGCGATGGCGCTGCGCCTGGGCGGCCCATGCCGCGCCAGGGAGCGGCGCTCACGCTCCGACTATTCCGATCCGGTGCCCTCACGGAGTCAGAAACGGGACCCGAGCCTTGCATCCGGCGCCATCGGCGCCAGCGCAAAGGGGTCCCGGAACGTGTCCGAAGGCGAGGCCCCGACATTCACCGAGGACAGTCACGGGACGCACGCAGCGTGCCCGCTTCCGCAACCAAGGCTTCGTCGAAACCTCCCAACATTCTTGTATCAGCCAACTTCGCATTGCGTTCCGGCACAACCTCCACGATGGTCCCGGCAGGAGAAAGTCGTCCAACCGTTTTCGTCAATGAGATGCCGAGGGCCGGGGAAGTGCGATCCGCGTTGGTTAGGACGTGGCGCTCCTTTCCAGCCGATCAGCCATGTTCACTCATCGCGTACTGGGCAAGATGTCGAGGGACGCACGACCGGTCCTCTCGTGAGAGGGCAGATGGTGCATCGTCTCCTTGCTGTTCGGCGGACCAGGGGCGCCAGGCCAAGCACCTGCTGCCTCCCTATAGTTTTGCTGGGATTCGGCGCGCCCCCTCACGGCAACGCAACACTCAAATCTGGTAAAGCACGCCTTTTCTTACTTAGAAAAATTTTGGCCCAAGGCAGCGCGCGCGCGCCAGGGAGCAGCGCGCGCGCGCGCCTGGCCGTGCTGCTGCGCCAGGGGTCCAGCGCCGGCGGCGCGCGCGCGCGCCTGGCCGTGCTGCTGCGCCAGGGGTCCAGCGCAGGCAGCGCACGAGCGCGAGGGGTCCAGCGCCGGCAGCGCGAGCGCGCGCCTGGACGTGCTGCGCCAGGGGTCCAGCGCAGGCAGCGCACGAGCGCGAGGGGTCCAGCGCCGGCAGCGCGCGCGCGCCGGGGGTCCAGCGCAGGCAGCACGCGAGCGCGAGGGGTCCAGCGCCGGCAGCGCGCGGGTGGCGCTGGGGTCTGGCTCGCGCGCACGGGCGGCGCTCGCGAGGGGTCCAGCGCTGGCAGCCCGTGCTGCGCGAGCGTTCCGGCGCAGGCAGCGCGCGCGCGCCTGGCCGCGCTGCGCCAGGGGTCCAGCGCAGGCACCGCGTGGGTGGCGCTGAGGTCTGGCTGGCGCGCACGCCAGGGGTCCAGCGCTGGCAGCGCGCGCGCGCCTGGCCGTGCTGCGCGAGGGGTCCAGCGCCGGCAGCGCGCGCGCGCCGGGGGTCCAGCGCAGGCAGCACGCGAGCGCGAGGGGTCCAGCGCCGGCAGCGCGCGGGTGGCGCTGGGGTCTGGCTCGCGCGCACGGGCGGCGCTCGCGAGGGGTCCAGCGCTGGCAGCCCGTGCTGCGCGAGCGTTCCGGCGCAGGCAGCGCGCGCGCGCCTGGCCGCGCTGCGCCAGGGGTCCAGCGCAGGCACCGCGTGGGTGGCGCTGAGGTCTGGCTGGCGCGCACGCCAGGGGTCCAGCGCGCGCGCGCCTGGCCGTGCTGCGCGAGGGTTCCGGCGCAGGCAGAGCGCGCGCGCCAGGGGTCCGGCGCCGGCAGCGCGCGAGCGCGAGGGTTCCAGCGCTGGCAGCGCGCGCGCCTGGCCGCGCTGCGCCAGGGGTCCAGCGCCCGCGCCCCACAGGCCGTGCAGCGCCAGGGGTCCGGCGCCGGCAGCGAGCGCGCGCCGGCCGTCCAGCGCGCGAGCGCGAGGGTTCCAGCGCTGGCTGCGCGCGCGCTTGGCCGCGCTGCGCCAGGGGAAGCGCGCGCGCGACTGGCTATCCTGCGCCAGGGGTCCAGCGCCCGCGCCCCACAGGCCGTGCAGCGCCAGGGGTCCGGCGCCGGCAGCGAGCGCGCGAGCGCGAGGGGCTCAGCGGTGGCAGCGCGCGCCATGGGCACCGGCGCCCGCGCTCGGGTTCCCCGGTGCCGCGTCGGCAGCGCCCGGACGGGACTTGGCGCCAGGCCGCGCGAGCTGCCCAGGGTGGCTTTGGGGTCTGGCTCGCGCGCACGGGCTGCGCTCCCCAGGGGCACCGCCGCCCGGCTTCCGAGCCCATGGCGACGGGGGCAAGCTCGCGCTACTCCCGTCGCCGGGCCGAACCTGGCCCAGGAGCTCGCTGCTGCTGCGCTGGCAGCACCCGGGCAACGGTCACCGAACCCAGCGGTGCCGCGGGGAGGAGCACTTGGGGCGGTTGGACATGGCGCCCGCGCGCGTCCCAAACGAGGGCGGCGGCGTCCGCCATGGGGATATTGCCCGCGCGCGGTTCTCAGTTCAGTAGGCCGGAGCAGCCCGGCCGGTGCCGGGGCTCCCGTTGAGCCAGCGCCCGCTCCCGGACTGGCACCGGAGCATCGTTGGCAGCAACCTGGACTCCCGGCGCACCAGCGGCCGACAGCGCCCGGCGCTGGCGGGACGTGGGCCCTTGCGATGCAATCCCCGCAAGGCACCGGGATCAGGCTCGTTGCCACGAAAGCGTGATAGGGGGCCGTCGGCATCGTCCCGCGCGCGCGACCACGCGGACAGCCTACAGGGCGCCATCCGCTCCGCAGCCCCGACGGGATGTTTTGCAGCTCTCCGGGGGACGTCAGCTCGAGAGTTGCGAGCGGTTGCGTGCGAAATATAAAAAGAGAGAGAGACCCGTCAGAGCGCCTGTCGGCCATCACCACCAGTGGAATGTGTCGGTGGGACGGTCATCTGGCAGAGAGCGTGACGGCACGAGGGCCATCGCAACCCTGCGGTAATCGCGCTCAAGCCAACAAGCCACATCTCGTCCTCCGGGTTGTGGAGATTGTCTATGCACAAAGGCACAGATCAGATGCACGACCTATAGAACAGATCCTGTTCAAGTATAGTCGTGGGAGACAATGTCGAACTTTGGGTATATGTATGGCCGAGGGACATTCTAGAAGCATGTTATGGGACTAAATAACTATGCATTTCCTGGCTCTTGTATCACGCCATGCCTAACCCGGTTTGCCAAACCCATGGTGGTCATGAATGAACACTTCAAATTTGAGTGCACTCAGAGTTTTGCATGTATGTTTGAAAGGACTACACTTGATTTTCTTCTATACATGTGTTGTCCATTGTGATGGACAACACTAATAAAAAAAATTGGGTTATAGATCTACCCCGTGAAGGGCAGAGTGCCTTAACCTCGGTGAAATGAAAGCCCGTAGGCTTTTCCCGTCCTTATCGAGGGAGATGCTAACCTTCTCTCCATCCATCGAACACGATAGGATTGTAGTCAGCAGGTATATATCTAAGGCTAGGAGATGCCTGTGTTAAAACTTATGGGACTGATATATACTACGCACTTGTTGCCCCTTCCCCCGTCTTTCTTTAAATCTCTCTCATTGGTGGGAGAGCTAGAGGGGGGACTTGGGAACGTTCACAAAGCGAAGGATTCAGCCAAAAGGACGGTGATCATCGCCCACCTGCTCACAAATTCAACAGAGTGACATCCAAACGAGCGTCAACAGCATCTCATGCTGCTCAGCATCTCTC
>MU834373.1:17500-20000 GCA_029204225.1 Diphasiastrum complanatum | reverse complement strand
TTTCCGACACGACAAAGCCAAGGGAGCGGGGCCCGAGGAGCGCTCCTTCTAGCACAGCTGACATCAGCCCGAAAGCTGAAGTAGCGGCCATAGGAGCGCGGATGCGAGTCCCGAAGGACATTCGCTGATCTCCCAACTTTTCCCGATATGCCATGGGCTTCACCCGCGGGAGAGGGTCTCAGCTCGATGTTCCCGAGCGGGAACGTGGTGCTCAAAACCATTTGGCGAGGGATGGCGGGGCGGGCACGCGCTGGTTCCAGCGCTAGCACGCCGTCGGCCATCACCTGCCGCGATGGCGCTGCGCCTGGGCGGCCCATGCCGCGCCAGGGAGCGGCGCTCACGCTCCGACTATTCCGATCCGGTGCCCTCACGGAGTCAGAAACGGGACCCGAGCCTTGCATCCGGCGCCATCGGCGCCAGCGCAAAGGGGTCCCGGAACGTGTCCGAAGGCGAGGCCCCGACATTCACCGAGGACAGTCACGGGACGCACGCAGCGTGCCCGCTTCCGCAACCAAGGCTTCGTCGAAACCTCCCAACATTCTTGTATCAGCCAACTTCGCATTGCGTTCCGGCACAACCTCCACGATGGTCCCGGCAGGAGAAAGTCGTCCAACCGTTTTCGTCAATGAGATGCCGAGGGCCGGGGAAGTGCGATCCGCGTTGGTTAGGACGTGGCGCTCCTTTCCAGCCGATCAGCCATGTTCACTCATCGCGTACTGGGCAAGATGTCGAGGGACGCACGACCGGTCCTCTCGTGAGAGGGCAGATGGTGCATCGTCTCCTTGCTGTTCGGCGGACCAGGGGCGCCAGGCCAAGCACCTGCTGCCTCCCTATAGTTTTGCTGGGATTCGGCGCGCCCCCTCACGGCAACGCAACACTCAAATCTGGTAAAGCACGCCTTTTCTTACTTAGAAAAATTTTGGCCCAAGGCAGCGCGCGCGCGCCAGGGAGCAGCGCGCGCGCGCGCCTGGCCGTGCTGCTGCGCCAGGGGTCCAGCGCCGGCGGCGCGCGCGCGCGCCTGGCCGTGCTGCTGCGCCAGGGGTCCAGCGCAGGCAGCGCACGAGCGCGAGGGGTCCAGCGCCGGCAGCGCGAGCGCGCGCCTGGACGTGCTGCGCCAGGGGTCCAGCGCAGGCAGCGCACGAGCGCGAGGGGTCCAGCGCCGGCAGCGCGCGCGCGCCGGGGGTCCAGCGCAGGCAGCACGCGAGCGCGAGGGGTCCAGCGCCGGCAGCGCGCGGGTGGCGCTGGGGTCTGGCTCGCGCGCACGGGCGGCGCTCGCGAGGGGTCCAGCGCTGGCAGCCCGTGCTGCGCGAGCGTTCCGGCGCAGGCAGCGCGCGCGCGCCTGGCCGCGCTGCGCCAGGGGTCCAGCGCAGGCACCGCGTGGGTGGCGCTGAGGTCTGGCTGGCGCGCACGCCAGGGGTCCAGCGCTGGCAGCGCGCGCGCGCCTGGCCGTGCTGCGCGAGGGGTCCAGCGCCGGCAGCGCGCGCGCGCCGGGGGTCCAGCGCAGGCAGCACGCGAGCGCGAGGGGTCCAGCGCCGGCAGCGCGCGGGTGGCGCTGGGGTCTGGCTCGCGCGCACGGGCGGCGCTCGCGAGGGGTCCAGCGCTGGCAGCCCGTGCTGCGCGAGCGTTCCGGCGCAGGCAGCGCGCGCGCGCCTGGCCGCGCTGCGCCAGGGGTCCAGCGCAGGCACCGCGTGGGTGGCGCTGAGGTCTGGCTGGCGCGCACGCCAGGGGTCCAGCGCGCGCGCGCCTGGCCGTGCTGCGCGAGGGTTCCGGCGCAGGCAGAGCGCGCGCGCCAGGGGTCCGGCGCCGGCAGCGCGCGAGCGCGAGGGTTCCAGCGCTGGCAGCGCGCGCGCCTGGCCGCGCTGCGCCAGGGGTCCAGCGCCCGCGCCCCACAGGCCGTGCAGCGCCAGGGGTCCGGCGCCGGCAGCGAGCGCGCGCCGGCCGTCCAGCGCGCGAGCGCGAGGGTTCCAGCGCTGGCTGCGCGCGCGCTTGGCCGCGCTGCGCCAGGGGAAGCGCGCGCGCGACTGGCTATCCTGCGCCAGGGGTCCAGCGCCCGCGCCCCACAGGCCGTGCAGCGCCAGGGGTCCGGCGCCGGCAGCGAGCGCGCGAGCGCGAGGGGCTCAGCGGTGGCAGCGCGCGCCATGGGCACCGGCGCCCGCGCTCGGGTTCCCCGGTGCCGCGTCGGCAGCGCCCGGACGGGACTTGGCGCCAGGCCGCGCGAGCTGCCCAGGGTGGCTTTGGGGTCTGGCTCGCGCGCACGGGCTGCGCTCCCCAGGGGCACCGCCGCCCGGCTTCCGAGCCCATGGCGACGGGGGCAAGCTCGCGCTACTCCCGTCGCCGGGCCGAACCTGGCCCAGGAGCTCGCTGCTGCTGCGCTGGCAGCACCCGGGCAACGGTCACCGAACCCAGCGGTGCCGCGGGGAGGAGCACTTGGGGCGGTTGGACATGGCGCCCGCGCGCGTCCCAAACGAGGGCGGCGGCGTCCGCCATGGGGATATTGCCC
>MU834373.1:5000-7500 GCA_029204225.1 Diphasiastrum complanatum | reverse complement strand
GCTCGCGCGCACGGGCGGCGCTCGCGAGGGGTCCAGCGCTGGCAGCCCGTGCTGCGCGAGCGTTCCGGCGCAGGCAGCGCGCGCGCGCCTGGCCGCGCTGCGCCAGGGGTCCAGCGCAGGCACCGCGTGGGTGGCGCTGAGGTCTGGCTGGCGCGCACGCCAGGGGTCCAGCGCTGGCAGCGCGCGCGCGCCTGGCCGTGCTGCGCGAGGGGTCCAGCGCCGGCAGCGCGCGCGCGCCGGGGGTCCAGCGCAGGCAGCACGCGAGCGCGAGGGGTCCAGCGCCGGCAGCGCGCGGGTGGCGCTGGGGTCTGGCTCGCGCGCACGGGCGGCGCTCGCGAGGGGTCCAGCGCTGGCAGCCCGTGCTGCGCGAGCGTTCCGGCGCAGGCAGCGCGCGCGCGCCTGGCCGCGCTGCGCCAGGGGTCCAGCGCAGGCACCGCGTGGGTGGCGCTGAGGTCTGGCTGGCGCGCACGCCAGGGGTCCAGCGCGCGCGCGCCTGGCCGTGCTGCGCGAGGGTTCCGGCGCAGGCAGAGCGCGCGCGCCAGGGGTCCGGCGCCGGCAGCGCGCGAGCGCGAGGGTTCCAGCGCTGGCAGCGCGCGCGCCTGGCCGCGCTGCGCCAGGGGTCCAGCGCCCGCGCCCCACAGGCCGTGCAGCGCCAGGGGTCCGGCGCCGGCAGCGAGCGCGCGCCGGCCGTCCAGCGCGCGAGCGCGAGGGTTCCAGCGCTGGCTGCGCGCGCGCTTGGCCGCGCTGCGCCAGGGGAAGCGCGCGCGCGACTGGCTATCCTGCGCCAGGGGTCCAGCGCCCGCGCCCCACAGGCCGTGCAGCGCCAGGGGTCCGGCGCCGGCAGCGAGCGCGCGAGCGCGAGGGGCTCAGCGGTGGCAGCGCGCGCCATGGGCACCGGCGCCCGCGCTCGGGTTCCCCGGTGCCGCGTCGGCAGCGCCCGGACGGGACTTGGCGCCAGGCCGCGCGAGCTGCCCAGGGTGGCTTTGGGGTCTGGCTCGCGCGCACGGGCTGCGCTCCCCAGGGGCACCGCCGCCCGGCTTCCGAGCCCATGGCGACGGGGGCAAGCTCGCGCTACTCCCGTCGCCGGGCCGAACCTGGCCCAGGAGCTCGCTGCTGCTGCGCTGGCAGCACCCGGGCAACGGTCACCGAACCCAGCGGTGCCGCGGGGAGGAGCACTTGGGGCGGTTGGACATGGCGCCCGCGCGCGTCCCAAACGAGGGCGGCGGCGTCCGCCATGGGGATATTGCCCGCGCGCGGTTCTCAGTTCAGTAGGCCGGAGCAGCCCGGCCGGTGCCGGGGCTCCCGTTGAGCCAGCGCCCGCTCCCGGACTGGCACCGGAGCATCGTTGGCAGCAACCTGGACTCCCGGCGCACCAGCGGCCGACAGCGCCCGGCGCTGGCGGGACGTGGGCCCTTGCG
This sequence comes from Diphasiastrum complanatum, assembly GCA_029204225.1. NCBI lineage: Eukaryota > Viridiplantae > Streptophyta > Lycopodiopsida > Lycopodiales > Lycopodiaceae > Diphasiastrum > Diphasiastrum complanatum. Next base: position 6,082 of record MU834373.1, on the reverse strand, counting down.
ATGCAATCCCCGCAAGGCACCGGGATCAGGCTCGTTGCCACGAAAGCGTGATAGGGGGCCGTCGGCATCGTCCCGCGCGCGCGACCACGCGGACAGCCTACAGGGCGCCATCCGCTCCGCAGCCCCGACGGGATGTTTTGCAGCTCTCCGGGGGACGTCAGCTCGAGAGTTGCGAGCGGTTGCGTGCGAAATATAAAAAGAGAGAGAGACCCGTCAGAGCGCCTGTCGGCCATCACCACCAGTGGAATGTGTCGGTGGGACGGTCATCTGGCAGAGAGCGTGACGGCACGAGGGCCATCGCAACCCTGCGGTAATCGCGCTCAAGCCAACAAGCCACATCTCGTCCTCCGGGTTGTGGAGATTGTCTATGCACAAAGGCACAGATCAGATGCACGACCTATAGAACAGATCCTGTTCAAGTATAGTCGTGGGAGACAATGTCGAACTTTGGGTATATGTATGGCCGAGGGACATTCTAGAAGCATGTTATGGGACTAAATAACTATGCATTTCCTGGCTCTTGTATCACGCCATGCCTAACCCGGTTTGCCAAACCCATGGTGGTCATGAATGAACACTTCAAATTTGAGTGCACTCAGAGTTTTGCATGTATGTTTGAAAGGACTACACTTGATTTTCTTCTATACATGTGTTGTCCATTGTGATGGACAACACTAATAAAAAAAATTGGGTTATAGATCTACCCCGTGAAGGGCAGAGTGCCTTAACCTCGGTGAAATGAAAGCCCGTAGGCTTTTCCCGTCCTTATCGAGGGAGATGCTAACCTTCTCTCCATCCATCGAACACGATAGGATTGTAGTCAGCAGGTATATATCTAAGGCTAGGAGATGCCTGTGTTAAAACTTATGGGACTGATATATACTACGCACTTGTTGCCCCTTCCCCCGTCTTTCTTTAAATCTCTCTCATTGGTGGGAGAGCTAGAGGGGGGACTTGGGAACGTTCACAAAGCGAAGGATTCAGCCAAAAGGACGGTGATCATCGCCCACCTGCTCACAAATTCAACAGAGTGACATCCAAACGAGCGTCAACAGCATCTCATGCTGCTCAGCATCTCTCTG
>MU834372.1:0-47531 GCA_029204225.1 Diphasiastrum complanatum | reverse complement strand
TGATGCAGGGTGGATATGTCCCATGAAGTCTATTCCCTTTTCAAATTGTAGCACACTTGTATTGGTACTAAAAAACGTGTCCCGATTGGCATGTGGATCAATCCTTTGGCAAATATCGCAACTACGTGCATATAGATGAGCATCACGAAATATAGTAGGCCACCAATGTCCAGCCCTGAGAACCTTCTGTGTTGTTAGTTGTCCCCGTGAAATGGCCTCACAGGTACCGGTGTGCGGCCCAATAAAAAATTGTCTTCACAAGCAATGTGTGCAACCCCAAAGCACAATTCAAATGTGAGAAAAAAATCACTACTCAGAAGACACAAGCAGAGACCACTCACACAAGATTCCAAGCAGCTAGACAAATGTCATTTTCAAAGACAAACAATGATGACTCTTTGGAAAATTGTACACTGAACATTGATTATGAACAGGTATAACACAACACACAATTATGTTCATTCTCCTCATAATCCTGGGGTTTTAACTTCAGTTCGGGATTTCGTGGTGCAAGTAATGGTCTCACTAGTTGTCGACTATATGGATGGGTATCTTCTTCCCTTCTAGTTCTGAGACTTCTTCTTTTTCTTTTTCTATGCGTGTATCTTCTTTCTCTTTTTCTAATCATGGCGAAGTGATTGGTCGTGGTGCAACTATTTCTTCAGGCTCTTCAGGTTTTTCTAGTTGTTTCTCTTTTGGTTGAGTTTTCAGCCCACTTCGGGTGACTATCCGTACCTCTTCCCTAGGTCTTTGTTCAGGTGTTATTCTGGTTGTCAAACAAACATTCTATAAGCAACCAGTATTACTTTTATAGTGTGTGTGTGGTCATGATGATTTCCATAACAACAATCTTCCTCTATCGAATCGAATGAAGAGTGTTCTACAAATGAGATGTTATCAGAGTAGCATGAATGTACTACACTCTGTTGATTAAGTTGTCATCAAGGATTCGAGAGATGTTTGATGCATTCGGCATTCGTGTACAAATAGGACAAATAGTTAATGTTATTCTTGAACTGTTGGGTTCTAGACAGTAGTCCTCAACAACTAAAGTCCATTCAAGGTTAAAGAACTCGAATAGCCCACGAATATCTTAGAAACTTATATCTGCGTTACATCCAGGAATACAGATCTATGACTCAATTCCTCAGACAAGGACTGCTAGTAGACTCATGATCACTCACACTTAGCAGTGCGGAGAACATATATCAGAGAAGATAATCTTCGTTACTCTATGCACTTCTTCAATCTCTCACAAGTACATGAACTCTCTCTCTCTCTCTCTCTCTCTCTCTACGGAGAACATATATCAGAGAAGATAATCTTCGTTACTCTATGCACTTCTTCAATCTCTCACAAGTACATGAACTCTCTCTCTCTCTCTCTCTCTCTCTCTCTCTCTCTCTCTCTCTCTCTCTCTCTCTCTCTCTCTCTCTCTCTCTCTCTCTTCTCTCTCTCTCTCTCTCTCTCTCTCTCTCTTGTGAGAATGAATCGTGTCTTCCATATATTTCCTACGGAGCGGACAAACATACCTCTAGAGATTACAGGTGCGTCACTCCAGTGAATAGCTTTAACCAATATATGAGTTACACGTATGTACTTTATACCTTACTAAGGTAATTTTAAACTATGAGTTTAAATTACTCTAGTTTAAGATGGCGATTCAAATGTAGTCGATTCATGTAAGTAGCTTGTAAGTGCATCGTTTCACTTCTGGAGGTCTTGTCCTTTAGTGCAAGACAAATCTTTAGCAGTTATATCCCAAAAAATGATATAGGGCTTTTCATAATATATAATTGTCTAGCACATATCTTCATATTCAAGTATATATTGCCATATTCGAGTAGATATTCGTTATTTAGCAAATGCATGGCATCACATATCCCTCTCCTCAAATGTGAAACGTCCTCGTGAACATATAATCTTCTGGTCAAGAATTGTTCGTTCGTTAGAAAAGAATACTTTCGTTTCGTAGAATAATCCTCCTTTTGAATATTCTTTAGGTCAAATGTAAAGACATTTCTTCAGTTGTTGAATATATGACCTTTACTTTTTATTTTAGAATCAAATATTGAGTGGGTTGAATCAAATGTGTTTGAACAAACATCATTGAATTGTCATTGAACATCATTCAAATATAAGAACTCAACATCACATAACCAGCAGCATATACAAGAAGGATTTGGAAAAAATATCATGTATTCATATCATCATGTAATTGTTGTGGCAACTGTAAATCTCTTTGGCACTCGAGCAATAATATTTCTTCTTTTGCTTGTGTATATCTTCCGATAGGTAAATTGCCCAACCTTGCTAACCTTACAGGATATAAAGTTCCATCAAATAGTTCCTATACTGATTGGAAGTCTTCTTCAGAAACTTTTCATAGCTTAATTTGTTCGAACAAACGAGATGAAAATTGTACAAACTTACACTTTACAAATAAATTCTGAACAAACTCTTTGCTACAAATGTTCCGAACTGCCAATATGTTAAGTATAGAATAGTTTATATTTGCGAGATTTTCCTCGATCCTATAGATTGTGCTTGGTTTCTGCAAAGTAATGAGAAACGTTGCGCTCCCAGTCAGTATATATGCCATACAGCTCTGGGTATGCCATATTGATGTTCAACAAAAGACCTACATCGTCCAATTCTTCTATGTTCGCATGAGCTTCTGGTAAGTACAACTTGAATTCAGCATGCCTCCTCCAAAACTTTCGTTTCGTTTTGTCGTGCTTCAAAGATTGATACTCCTTTATTCGTATGTAGTCTAAAGCATACATAGAGGTGGAACCTATGTACAATTCGACTGAATCTAATGGCAAAACCTTAAATTTACCCTGGATTATGGCCCAACATAGACAACCCTTTTTTTCTAAGCTAAGTTGGTCGCATAACCAGAGAAATCTCTTTTTCCCAAACAGTTAGCCGGTCCTCGAATGCAATGCCTACTGTGTTTGGTGGCATCAAATAATCCATATGCCATTGCAATTCGACGTTAAGATGGTGTGGATTCTACTTCTAGAATCATTCAGAAAAAACTTTAAAATGTGCCTTCGACTGGTTTCTTCTCGTTCATTTGTCTTAGGCAACACCTCAACAACATCCTGGTTGTGAAGTTCTACAACAAGCTTTTGGTCTTCAAGCTACTGCTTCAGGTCGGCAACCTCCTTTTGAAGATCAGATATCTTTATGCAGGCTTCAGCATACTCCAAATGATTAGCAACTCCCGAACAATTCTGAGTTAACTAGAGTTGCTTCAAAAGACTCTCAATCTTTCTAGGGCCTACAGATATTCGTCGTGAGCATCTGGCCCAGAACAGGTTTGCACGACGTTCAGCGAGTTCTTCTTCAACTAAGGCTTTGTTGTTCTCAAGCAGAAGAAGAAACTCGACAAGAAAATTTTCGAGCATCTGTCCTTGAAGACTCTACAATTTAGAGGATTAATTTGAATTGATCTGGAACTGCTTGTTAACTGATGCCATGCCCCGAGGTGTTGATGCAGAACCTCTCCACTCAAAAGGGCTTCTAGCAGAAATGAAGTTGAGCCGAGTCTGAGAGCACGATAATTGTTAGTGCTAGACTGAGATGTATATTTGTGAGTCCCATGGTAATTCCCAAAAGATGGAAAACCATGTGGGAGCTAGTAACTTAGACTCTCTCAACTTAAGTTATATTTTTTGATAAAGAAGCCTCCTATTCTCATGTAAGAACTCTGAAAACAGCATCTGCTTCGAATCCTTGACCATATTGGTATTGTTGCTGAAGAGCAACGTATCATCCACGTACAAGGTGATGATAATGAAGGATTGTTGTACTGACTTAGAATAGACGTTGCAAGCAGCAGTGCTTGGTTTGAATCCTTGTTTGATGAGGAATGTGTTGATCCTCTGAAACTAAGCTCTGGCAGACTGTTTCAACTCGTACAATGCTTTGTGGAGTTTACAGACATGATTTTTCATACCTTCCAGAATGTATCCTTCGGGCTGGATCATGTAGATATCTTCTTGTATCACTCCATTCAGATAGGCTGTTTGTACATCGAGTTCATGCACTTCAAGGTCAACAGCTGCAGCATAAGAAAGGAGCATTCGGATTGACGAATGTTTGACGACTGGACTAAAAGTCTCACTATAGTCGACATTCGAGATTTGGGTGAATCCTTGTGCTAACAGTTTTGCCTTCCTTGGATCAATTGCTCCGTTGGCATTGTATTTGATCTTAAAGATCCATTTGCAGTCAATGATATTGCAGCCAATAGGAGCTTCGACTAATGACAATGTCTGGTTCTTGATCAGAGAGGAATACTCTCTATCCATAGCTTCTCTCCAAAGATCAGAGTATGGTTGGCTGAGTGCCTCTTTGATTGTCGTCAATTCTTGTATCAAGAGATAGGGAGACTCAGGAGTATACCTTGTGGGCTATGTGCGCACTCGGCTTGATATTCTGGGAGGATTTGACTGAAGAACCACTCCTGGGATTTATTGCTAGGTAGTAGCAATATCTTCGTCTGATTCACTGTGTCGAAGTGGGTTGACAATAGACACGCCTGAGCCAGAAGCTCGGACTGTCATGTCAATGGCAGACGACGAGGGTTCTTCTTGAGCAACATCCTTGCCTTTGAGGTCGACACACGGATCCTCGATGAAGATTGTATCCCGGCTATAGAAGATTTGTTGGGTATCAGGATCATACAACTTATAAGTATTATCAGATGAAGTATATCCGATCAAGATGGTCTTGAGACCTTGGAAGTCCAATTTCTTCCTCGTGTCTTTTGGGATCTGCACGTAGGCAATGCACCCAAACACTCTTAGGTTCTTCAAAGAAGGCTTAGAGCCTGTCCACACCTCGTCGGGTGTCTTGTCTAAGAGGGCCTTGGTCGAACATCTGTTCTGGACATAAGCTGCAGTGGAGACAGCTTCAGCCTAGAATCTCTTAGGCAACGATGCATGCGATAACATAGATTTGGCAGATTCAACCAAAGTATGGTTCTTCCTCTCGGCTAAGCCATTAGACTGAGGACTGTAAGGAGTGATGATTGCTGCTCAATGCCTTGGCTTTGACAGTATTCCTTAAACTCGATAGAGATATATTCTCCACCGTTGTCTGACCTGAGGGCCTTGATTGTCCTTCCAGTCTCCTTCTCTGCACGTTCCTTGAAGATTCTGAAGCAGTTGAAGGCTTCTGATTTATTCTTTATAAAATATACCATGGTTCTTCTGGAAAATTCATCAATAAAAGTTATAAAATACTTGGCATCCTTCAGCGAAGGATTTTTTATTGGGCCACAAATATCTGAATGTACAACATCTAGCAATCCTCTAGCAATGTGCTGATGGCTTGATTTAAAAGGTTTCCTAGTATGTTTACCAACTAGACAGTCTTGACAGACAGGTAACTCGATTCTTTCGTGAGGATAGTCGAGATCAAGAACAATAGATTGTCTAGACATTCATTGTACAAAAACATGATTCAAATGACCAAGTCTATAATGCAAAAGTAAACCTTTATTGAATGAATTGAAGTACTGAGAGCCTGACTAGAGCTAGAAAAGCAATGACTCAATTTGTACAAGTATCCATGCCTCTTTTCGAGTGCTAGGATCTTGCCTGTCCTATCAACTACTTTACACTGATCACATTCGAATTCTACTCTGTGTCCTAGATCTGTGATTCGGCTTACAAAGAGCAGATTCGTAGATAAATTTGGTACATAAAGGACTTTAGAGAGTAGCTTAGACTGATCATTAGAAAAGTTTAATCTTATAGTGCCTTCACCTTTAATAGCCTGTGTGCTATTATCACCAAGGTGGACATATTTCTGGGTACTATAAGGTGTATAGGACCCGAAACAGCCAATGAGGCTAGTCATATGCTGAGTGGCTCCGGAATCCAGGAACCAAGAACTGTTGCCAGATGCCCCTTGATGGTTGGTCATGAAGGCATCATGATCCGCTTCTTGAATAGGCTGTGGAGCTTCTGCAGCTGCATTTGTCACTTGATTCGACGGCCCCTTGTTGTTCTTCTTTGCTTAAAGTATTCAGCAGTCTTGTATTTCGTGGTTGTTTCGTTTGTAGTATTTACAAAAAAGCTTCTTCTTTGTCTGCGGATTCGACTGTTCCTTGTGATGAGTTGGTTTCTGGTCTGTCTTTGCTTGCTTAGGACCTTTCGTTTTCTTCTGCTTTGTTGTGCTCTTGTTGGTGTACAAGGCGTGAGAATCAACTGAGGAACCTGAGGCTTCATTCCTCCGTGTGTCTTTCTGCAACGACATAGTAATGACTCTCGAAAGAGTCAATTCTGGATGAGTCGTAATGATCAACACCCAGCTGTCATAAGAGCTTGGCAAGCTTGTAAGCAGTTGCATCACTGCGTCTTGATTGTCAATGAAAGATCCGACAACGACCATTTGTCTTAGCAGCTTGAATTGACTAATGTGATTCTGCAGAGAATCACCATTCGTCATCTTGAGGGAGTAGAATTTCTTCCTGAGATGTAGCTTGGAAGCTATATCTCACATTCATATAGTGTGCTCAAGATGTCCCAGACTTCTTTCGATGTCCGAGCCTTGGATACGTGGCCGATCTGGGTATCCGTGATGTTGAGGATGATCAGCGCGAAAGCCTTTCCATCCTTCAGCTTCCATCTGGCGATTGCTGCGTCGCTGCATCAGGTTTCCCTTCTGCACCTGTAACAACGTCATACAATTCTTTAGCCATTAGTACAGTTTTCATCTTAAATTTCCACAGATGGTAATTGGCTCCATCAAGCTTCTCCATGATAGGACTGGCTTTCCCTTGGGAATCCATGTGGAGGAATTAGTCTAAGTGATAGGAGAAACTATCAGTGACTTAAGTTGATTCCTGCTAAGAAAGCTAAGCGAAGATCCAAGACTAATCATTTTGACAAAGAACAATCAGAGGAATTCCAACATGATATGCCAGAGCATTTCAAACGCTATACTCTGGATGATGTGGTTATCATGTTACCAAAAGCACATCGTGAACCTGAAGAACAAGTACCAGAGGATTTTGAAGCAGAAGATATATTCGACGAAGAAGAACCAGCCACACACCAAAGGCCAGTCAGCACGATCCCTATCGGAGCTGTTCCTGTTGCTTCTACTGCTGTTGTTTCGACAACCGTGGATTCTGGTGACGCAATGGGTCTAGTTTCAAACCTTGCGTGAGTGATCCAGACCATGATTGATGAGAAAAGAGACATGAACAAGCACATATCAGATTTGGGGATAGAAAACACACTGATTAGCCAAAAGGTTATTCAGTTGAATCGTAAACTGAAGATTGCCAGACAACACGAGACAAAGTCTGACTCCAATGCATGGGTGTGAGTTTAAATTGACTCTTTGGATGGGAGGTGGGTGAGTGTTCAATGTTTGATAGTGTGAGAGATTGGCTTCATTGAAGAAATAACCCTCGAACCATGAGTCACGACTGTTAAAATTGGCAAATTCTAGTTTGATTAACCATGTAAATCTTGTATATACTAGATCCCACATGTGTGGAGGCTATTCCGACATTTGAAGAATAGGCCTAGGTAGGTTAGATTTGAATCATAGGTGTTAGATAGGTCATTTGGTCAAGATTCCCAAAATCTAGGACTTAGCTTCTAAAATTAAGAAAATTAGGTGGTGAACTACCAACCCTTGGCTAGCATACCTAATGATTAGGTAGATCTACAGCTGACATGGCACTTGAACATGTGACACACTTGCTCAGCCAGCCTCCATGATGATTTTTAATGTACTTGCTCATGTGGAGCTCATTATGCAAATCAAAATTTTGGAGTCTAAAAGTTGATCTTGTTTTTTTCTCTCTTGTAACTTGTTTTTGAGTGATAATAATGAAAACATTAAATTCTATTATAGGCCATATAGGGTACTATACTTCACATGTGTGAAATCCCCTTTGTGTATTTTCACTCTTTTTTTATTGCTCTTAGTAGTATTGATAAAGATTGTGTCTTTATCTCAATAAATTGGAGGTAGATGATCAATGAGATAGATTTAACTATGCAATCGATCACTCTTGAGGATTGAAAACATCCATTTAAGGTTCTTAATCACTGATTCTAAAATAACAGAGCCTTGTACAAGAGAAAGAAGTGTTTGATCTTAGTGCTACACTATATAGTGCACTATAAACCAAAATTCAAAATTTGAAGCAATGTGATAAGAAGTTTTTTGTATGACAACATATCACATTTGAGACTACACAAGTTTAAAGACCATGAGGACAAGAATAAGTCACCAATGTCTCTCATTGGTATGATAATATGTTACATTTCTCTCAAAGACTAATCTATCTATTTGCCAATAAAATATGCATATGCATGTTTTCTAACTCCGACATAGTATGTGAAAGTTGTTTTGTTTAAAATTTGTGCTCTTATATAAACCATTGGGAACATTGATTAATGTGCTTATGTTTTCACCTAATGCATGATGTACGAGATGCCAATTTCTTGTGATGAGCACATTTTTAAGATTCCTTCTTGTTTTGCAAACAAACATTGCATGATGGTACAAAATGTTGTACAATGCTGCCAATTGATGCATTAGTGATGTATGCGTTTAAACATGAAATGGGATGGTTGTATTCAGCACCTAGAAATTACCATCCACAAGCGACTTTTACTGCATCATCAAATCCTTTTTCTTCCCAGTCTTGAGTAGCTTGAAATAATATCTTCAATCCAATACTAACACACTCCAATTGAGTACTAGCACTTCCAATAGTTTTCTCAAAAATGTTGATAGAAACCTTTAAGCCTTTGTTCCTCCAGCACTCTCAGTTTGCATGGAAAATTTTTATACTTTGCCAAGAGCTTTTCATCTTTCTATGTACTGACAAGTCCTTTAGGAAGGCCTACTTTTGAAAGAACCTTCAATCTTTAGCAATAAATATGGTTTTTGGTTCCATGCAAACAGTATATGAAAATATATTAGTTTTCCAAGGATTCTAATTTGTGTGTGTTGTGCATACATGTACATTTTGAAAGGAATTGCCAGAACTAGAATCCAAGTTCTATCCTCTTTTATCTTTGAGTGCTCATTTCTCTAACGACAAGTCCTTCATTGTTCTTGTGCATTAAAAGCATTTATATTTGGCATTTGATCCATGGGACATGAGCATTAAAAATGTTGATAGCTACCAGACAGTTTTCCAACCAAATACAAAATCTAGCTCTTCAAATTCAGTAGCTTTGACCTGTGCTCGATTCATGAATGGGATGCACTTTTCCAACTTTTATCTTTTTGACTGATTCAATTCCATCTTGCTTGACAAGGTATGTTGATTTACCATCAACCTTTTCTCTTGTCTGAAGGCTACACACAATGTGGCACTCACAGTCTGCCCATCGGGCCTTACGACCTCTCAGATCATTCTGATTACAAACATATTTCAAAGGCTTATGATTTGTGAACTTATTACCATGAACTTATTACCATACATGTGACATCTCCATGACTTCAGAGCATGGATCACAACGAAAAGCTCTCTTTCCTGAGTAGTGTACCTGAGTTGCGCATCAAATAACTTTTTACTCTTAAAAGCAATGAGCCGACCCTCATGTAAGAGAACAACTTTTATAGCCACATCACTTGCATAAATGTTAATGACGAAAGGGATATTTGGATTTGCTATTCTCAACGTGGGAGCCGAGTTGATTAGAAGCTTGAGCTTTCGAAAACAATCATCTAATTTCTCGTTCCATTTAATCAGAGAGCTAGGCCTACCTTTCCAACTCTTCACCCCTTTTAAAATATTATCAAGGAGCGGCAGTTTTTGAATACTCTTCAATAAACTCTCAAAAGAACACTCTGAAACTCAAAAACGACCTGAATTCACAAGCAGATTCAGAAATTGGCCATTTTACAACCGTCCTTACCTTTTCTTTGTTAATCTTGATCCCCTCAGCAATGATCTTATGACCTAGGTACAGAAGTCTCTTAGATTCTTTAGCAAAAAGCTAATCTTGTCTTAAAATATTTAAGCCAGTACGAGATGCTTTAATGCTCGTTTAGTGTTTTATTATAGTCCAAAATGTCATCTAGAAATACTACGACAGATCTTCTCAAGAAAGGACAAAAAAAGTCGGCCTATTGACATATGAGATTTTAAACCGAGATCAATCCAATCATGGCATGACATCGTCGTCCTACATTTAGACCCTCTGCACATTCCACCATGCCTAAAAGCACCATTCGTCAGTCCTTTCGAAGGGGCAACAATGATGCAGCTGACATGGCATTGGTTGACAAGTTCTATCGCCTGAATCTATCGTTCGCCATAGCAAACACCCACCTACTTAGAGATGACATTGCTACTGTAGTTGCATACACCCTTTGCTTATAGGCCCTCGATCACTGAGGCTCTGCCCACCACACACCTTAGGGCAGTGTATGACCTTCTTGATACCCAACTGCAGCACCTTAGGTCTAGTTGGGAGGTATTTGGTTGCTCTTTCGTGGCCGATTGCTAGACGTTTGTCGACATAGGCCGGTCATCAACATCCTCACTTCCAATTGCATGGGCACCATGTTCTGGAAGGTAGTGGACTCTTCTTATGGGGGTGCCATCCAAGCTGGATGATACATCTTCAAGCGAATTGAGGAAGCCATCTAGCATGTTGGCCCCACTCATGTGGTGTTGGTTGTCACAGACAATGAATGCATCAAACTGCTTTGAGATGGGGAGGATTTGACTCGTATCTACCCCAACATTGTGTGAACTCCTTGTGCAGCCCACTCCATTGACCTAATGTTCAAGGAGATTTCCTGTCTGGATTGGATCATTGCCACACCTCTAGAGCCATAACTATAGTGAATTTTGTCAAACAGAGGCGCTGAGCCCTGGCCATGTTTTGCATGCATAACCTTTGGGACTTGAAGAAGCCTACTTCCACCAAATTTGCATATCATGTGTTAGTGCTTGAGCTTTTTCATGAGGCATTACGCAGGATGGCCACATCTACAAAGTTCATTGAGTGGGATTAGAGCACTGCACCTGCTCAGTTCTTTGACTGGTGGATCGAGAGGGTAGCACTACGGGGTTGTTGTACAAGTTCATGGACTGCATTGGCGAGGCCTTGCAGTGGCCAATTCTTCCAAACAGCAGATACGTAAGTTAGTTGAATTTGTGATTTTCGTTTACCTTTCTTGCATTTTCATTGCATTGTATGTGCTGATCAATTTTGGTGACTGCTTGAGTGATTGTTTAAAGTTAAATGCTTAAACATTTTTTATTGGTAGGATGGAGCAGCTCAGACCTATATGGATATGGCGGTGGGATAAGTTCCATCGACCCATTCACACGGTGCTTCATCTACTACACCCTCTATGGCAATCACCTAGCCAATTACAGGATGAGGAGCTACTAGAAGACTGGGACACATATGTGTCACAAGTCTACCCAGGGCAGGCGCAATTGTACAAAAACCAGTTGGGAACATTTTTGGTGACCTCACACCTATTCTAATGAGGCTCGAGGTTCACGTCCTATCATAGGTAGGTACTATACGCTTTATTTTAGCTCATCATTGTCTTTTTTACCTTTATGGTAGTGTTTTTGAGAAATCTTTAACTAATGATGTTGTGCGTACTTTTGGTTTCAAGACTTCTTGGCGTCGTCATGTGAGATAAATTACAGTACTTGAGCGCTTGCTTGTTCACACAAAAAGTGCAGTAGGCTATTAGTGGAGCAGTGCGAGACGTCGGTAACTTGGTGTTCTGCAACACGAACGACATATTACTTCGCCGCATGAAGGGGGGTCCTCTCTCAGAAGTGAACCTAGATGATTATGTTACGGCTACTGAGGATGGGAGAGAGGTAGCTATGGCAGAGGACATCATGGCAAAGATTTACAAGGGCATCCTCTAGGATGCGCTCCACCAAAGATGTGTCACTAGACAGGCCACCAGGACCCCCAATATTAGAGCCACATCCGACTGGGAAATTCACTGTTATGGACTCGTCCTCCCTTAACCCTACTTACGAGTTGCTCTAATTAGCATCCCTTTAGGTACTGGAATAGTTACAAATAAGGGCATGTCCTAATCTCTAGAAGGTTCCCCTAAGGGCCTCTAGATAGTGTATATAGGGTTATTATTTAGGCATTAGGTACATTATTGTATTCCTTCTCTTATAACAGGTACTGTTTGGGCTCTTCATGGAAGATCTCTTTCCTATGCCTAGCTATTGCTTGTAAGGCTTTAGTGATTGTTTGTAACTTGATAAAAATATTTGTAATTGTGTTCAAAACATACCCCGATGCAACACCCCTATCACAATTTGTTTGTATCAACTAAGGTAATGGGATTCCATGTTTTCAAGTTATAAGATTACATAATGTTTATTTGTATTGCTAATTGGCTTTATGAATGTGCTTGCTTTGCATGTACTTATCCCCGTGTCCTAAATGTGTAGGAAGATCGATTTGCAAGCCCAGCAGGGAATGTGGACCTTGGCCAAGAGGAGCCATTGAACTCTGACTTCCCACAAATTTCCCCTATCCCTCCCGATATACGGTTCGTTGATCCAGATGCAGAGACCCACACTGAGTGAGACGATGCAAAGTTGGACGTATTGCTGGACACCATGTTGAGCATGGGGTGATCTAGGACTGGTAGATCCAACAACCACCCAAGCTTAGCTATCTTGTATGTGACGCCAGATCAGGAGGCAGAAGCACATGCCCCCAACACATCCACTGCCCCACCTGGACCTAGGGGCCAGAGTAGGGGCAGACCTAGAGGATCGGGCATCAGATCTAGCCAGAGCAGGAATCAATCTGCTAGAGGTATAGGTAGAGGCAGGCCTAGGTGGCTAGTCCCATGGCCGGATGATAGAGTTCAGACGACAACTTCTCACCCTAGGATTTTACTTAACTATATGATCAGACATTCACTAGTTTCTCATGTATCATGCGTACAGTGAACACACAACTCTTTTATGGACGTATTTTTACTTTGCGGCTCATTTACACTTCCTATTTTCATTATGTGGTTTATATGCTTATGTCTTTAATATTTGGTTCAGGTAGCGTTGACAATATTATTGATTGTTCCTTTGAAGTTTGTACATGTAGGGACATGGGACCTTATAACAAAGCATTTTTTAAGCTTGCCGAATTTTTCCAAGATTCTGGTGTTTCCCTTGCATGACATCTTAGAAGCCCGTTCCGACCAAAATGGGTCGGAACGTTCCTGGTTGGAACGATATTGATATACATTTAATTATTTTAATTATTTATCTTAATTTAATCCTTTGTTAAAAAAACGTATTTTTTTATTTTATTTTTTTGGGCATCGTTCTGGGATGGAACGCGTTCTGGAATGCGTTCCGTTCCGGAATGGGCAACTAAGCATGACATTAATGTGTTCAGGCTTGTGAAACCCCTAAACTCCCAAAAACATTTAAATACTAAAATTTTATTACTATATAGTTCAGTACGTTTTGATTTTTTTTTTTCTGCCTCTTTCCAGAACAGACAACTATGAACACAATCAACAGCCTAATTCAAGCAATGAAGCACAGACCGAAATTAAACATAAAAAGACAGATTTTTTGGCTGGATTCTTTGGAGTAGAAAGAAAAACACTCACCAATAACGTATGCTCAAACTGTGCACTACGTTTGCCATCTGCAGTAACATCAGTCCAACCATCTGGCCACATTCTATCACGCCAGACCCCTATACATTAAAAATAACAAAATCACACTTCCAATTAGAATTATTTTTCATGCATACATGTCTTGAACCCAAATTTCATATCACGAATAGCATAAACCACAAACATACAATAAACACTCAAAATAAAACAGTGGACACTTGATAAGCTACAATAGGCTGACCTGAATTTATCATGGGCTCAATAGTAAAAATTTGTCCAGCTCTCATTACTCCAACAGCCTTGTTTCCTGCTCTGGTCAAGGAATAGACAGACACAAATTTGCAGCTGACAAATTGAATGATAATTATTACAACTTGAATATCCAAAGCTCCCTGTGGAAGGAGTACAAACTTGGGTGCATACTTGGCTTTCATTCTAAAACTAAAACTCCTAATGCATTATCAAAATTTTCAGTTGAGCATTCCCACAGACAACTTAACAGCATGAAAATTGAAAACTGATTGCGATTTCCGCAGGATACGGGCATAGTGAGGAATATTTGGTGCACAGTGAAAAATCTCCCCTATGCCATGCCCGCAGTAAGATTTTGCCTGAACAAGAAACCACGCATTAACACTTGATATATGCTTATTCGTAAGAGTATGATGCACATATAAGCATGAAAAAAGGAAATTTACTTGCTTCTATTACTAACAGACAGATACTCATTTTAGAATTGTTTTGCCTCCATCTTTAGTTCCGTACATATGGAACGAAACACAAAAACAGATTATATTCTTCAATTTTCTAACGTTCAAAAATAGATCTAAAAAAAATGATGTCCCATATCTAACTTGGAACATTTTGCCACGTGTCATATTGTGTTCAAAGCTAGATCATTCTGTACCTTAGTTGCCCGTTCCTGAACGGAACGTGTTCCAGAACGCGTTCCGTTCCGGAGCGTGACCAATTTTTTTATATAAAAAAACGTTTTTTTTTAACAAAGAAGAACAAGCGATACCCGTTCCGGAACGAAGCCAATTTTTTTATATTAAAAAAACATATTTTTTTAACAAAGAAGAACAAGCGATACTGAGTCTACGCTGGAGATCCGATTGGTTGATAACCATCAAGAAATGTGCGATGACTGCACACGATGCCATCACCTGACTAAGGAGGAGTCCTCACTGTGGTGGCTTTGATTATTGGGTTTCGCTTTGATTATTGCTGGCAATACCAGATCTTGCCATCTTCGGGCTGTTGAGCTCTCATCAATTGAATTTACACCACCAGCTTTGTTGGGAGAACAAGAGATGCGTACGTGTTAGGATAATCTTCGTACGAGCGAACTGAACAGCCCCGCAGTGCTCGTTGCCTCCTGGAGTCTGCCAGCCAGGTCGCGACTTGATTTTCTCGTATGCGGCAACGAGAACGTCGCAGTCAGGTAAGATATCCATTGATTCTGAGTAGATAAACAGATAGAAGATTTTCGAAAAAACTCTACACATTTCTTGCATATCAAGCTGCGTCCCTCAAAAAGAAGGAAGATGCGGCAGATGTGGGCAGCAGGTGCCTTATTACCTGTTTTTTGATAATTGAAAAAAAAACGTTCCGACCCAGTACGTTTCGGAACATACTGTACGGAACCTACAGTATGTTCCGACCCAAAAGGGTCGGAACAGGTTTCTAAGTTCTGTACACCAAGGAACAATGTTAAAAGATATTTGTGCGAAAAAAAAAAAATATCCACATGCTCTTCAGATAATATGCATAAGTGACAATGCACTCCAAAGACAAGTATAACTTTGCCTTTAGAGCATAATTCTACATTCCTAATTAGTACACCCCAAAAATTCGTATATTTATTTTCCTTTTTAAGGTGCAATTCATAAAGAGAAATTTACTTCCAATGAGAGCCAAGCATGAAGCTTTGATGGCATTATCACTATATGCTACAGCATGTGTTAACGTTTTGACATTATATATGCTGAACTGCAGCAAAGGGGTTTGTATTTCACAAAATGATGTTATATTGTGCTAAGGTGCCGGTGTAAAGGGACTTGTTTTTAATCCTCACAGTAGCTATAAGCCAAATGGATCGTGATTCGGAACATCTACATGGACCACAGGTCCACAATGTTACTATTTGTCATTTATATAATATCGGGCTGCACATTCATCATCTAACATTTGGCATTGAGACATTTACGAGTCATATAGTCATTGTTGGGGGGGCCAAGCATTAACACAAAGGCTCTAGCCTTATACTCCTTACCTTCAACATCATAATCAAGCCTTTGCTCATTTTTTATTCATGTACAAGCCTATTACATTGATTCGCAAGCCACGAGCCCTTTTTTATTCATGCCTAGGCCTAAAAGCCTTTTGCATTGATATTTAGAACTACTACTATCACTAATTTCGCTCCCAATGCCCTATCGTGGGAAATTGAAAGAGTGCTTTGTGTGTTGTTAATTTATCCATCATTGATGCTAGAAGCCATGATTCAATTCATAATTGGAGGAAAAATTTTTGGCGCTCTACTTCATTTGCCCTATTTTGTACTTCATAGTGGGCTGCATCGGTATATAACTACTTCTAGCACCCTATGTGGCACCATTTTCGGTAATCTTTGCTTCGATTCTCATGCTAATTTTTTGACAGCATCCTTTCAAATTCAACACTATCTTGAGGAGTTTCTTGCACCACTTTCCATGTGATTCTTTGCTGATTTTCTGGAAAGGCATCCACTCCATCTTCAACACCCTATTTGGAGGATACTTTGGCAGCCATAAAGATATCTCTATCCAGACCAATGGTCCAATACCCTGTCCATTAAGGTGAATTCAAAGATAGCGTGCATGTGCTTCCTTTCTGGTTCTTCGGACAATCATTTGTACCATTTTAGCACCCTATTTGAACGATCTTTTGGCTCCCTCTCATCTATAATTTCTTGCTGGTTTTCAGACAGCAAGATTCCAGTTCAAGAGCCCTACTTGGTGGAGGTTTCTATGCTATTTCTACCTCCATTGCTTGCTGGATTTTGGACAGCATATGTTGCATTCCCCTATTTGGAGGTTCTCTCTATCTTTTTGCTTGCTGGATTTTCGTTTGATTATTATTATTGTGATTTATGCACATTGAGCACGGTCAATAAGAGTTTGCTCCCTTAGGCTTTTTGTACATCTCATTTTTAGTATTTTAAGATGGTTAAAGGCTCAAGATCTTGTATGGATGATGACTCTTTGTCTCACATTGTTCGTGGTCACATGAGATACCATTTGCTAGCTTCCGCTCTCTACATGCCGATATCTCCTAACTAAACTGATTCATCCAGCATGCAACATGCCTGAACTTCGCTGGAGCTTGGCATCTAGATAATGGACACTATGCTCACAATAGTGGCTTCATAGTCATGACTCGTGTAATCCATACACAAACATTTGCATCATTGGCGTACACTCCTACATCCTTGTCTTTTCCAACAAAGAGTTTCTTGTATATGTTGCATTGTTACATGACCACACACAAGGCCTCAAGAGAAAAGTCCATTGGCAACATCTGGTGTATCAATGTCTATCAATGCTTGTCATTAACACTAGTATCTGTAGCAAGTTGAGAGTGATTAGACATGGAGGTCATTCAATGTATAAGGGAGTGCTCATAGAAAGAATTAGCATCAAAACTATCTGGCAAAGGAGCCACAAAGAAACCCTAGAAAACAATACCTTTTGAGATGATGCGTGTTCTCTTCTTACAAAGTTACATGAAATAAGTTGTTGTTAACGATATCCTTCACATGAGGAAAACGTTGAGAAAAGTCACATTGTAGTTGATATGCAAATGTAAACTAACAACATCTTACGTTTGCATTCCCCTAGCATTCCATGGCAGGCCAAAAACAAAAGAAACATACATCAATGCCTCTAATTTTGAATGTTTAGATTTTGAGACCCAAGAGTCATGTTGTAGGTTGAAGGCTGAACTTTGAACTAACTAGCAATCTAGTTAATTCTTTGAGTGTACTCTCTAGAAAGTATTACTAGTTATAAGTAACTAACTTAGCCTAAAACTCGACAATTTCAACTTTTAGCTACTTTGAAGTTTAGAGACTAGATTCGATGCCAAGATGCTGACTAATCATTAATGACTATTGTTGATTGAAATTTGACATGTTACATGCAAGATGGCAATGTATTGTCTACACTATATAGGTCTAAGGTAATTACATTTAACATTATGAATAATAGAGTCTTGATTCTACTAACTGGTAACTACGTGCAAAAATAAAATTAGCAAAAATGAAAACCAAACATGAACTACTAGCATAAAATGAGCAAAAGGTGTAGGAAATCGAAGTGCCAAGATCCTTCTAACATTCAATCTCCATATATAAGAAGAAGAAGAGGGAGAGGGTTAGGCACCCTCAAGGAGAGAGAAAGTAGTAGCAATGCTTGAAAGGGAATGAATTACAAATGAACAATGAGTACATATAAATAGGCCTTCCAAGGGCCTAGACTCTTCCAAACTCTAAGTTTTAGAACCTTCCAAAACCCACTACTAATTATAGGGCACTCCCAAAAGTTAAGATAGGGTCCCTTAACATAATTAGACTTTACTTGGACTCACGAGTTTCCAATAGACCAAAATTGGGTCCAAGTTAACTAAAACTATCTTAGCATGGTCTAAATAATAAACCTACCCCATGGTTACACAAGTCTCAACCTTTTGGGTCAAAGTAACCTATGGGAAACTAACATTATCATTTATTATTTTTAACACCCTCCTTAAATGATAATGTAAAAAAAAAAACATAACATGACATGAAGTAGAATGGAAAAATTGCAACAAAATGCAGAATGTTGCTTGCTGCCCAAAAAAAATGCCAACTCGAAGTAGTCGAAGTAGCTGAAATCTCAGCCCCAATCATGCCCGATGTAGAAGAGATGTAGAATACGAAGTGCGGTAGCATCAAGTCAAAGAGTGAGCATGCTCCATCCAAAGTAGGTAACCAAAAAACCAGCCACAAGCCGAAATATGGATTTGCAATCCATCAATGGTACCCACATGATTCCATAAGTCTTCTTACCACAAGAAACATAAAGAAGAGTATGATACTCTTTTACCACCACATCCTCCCGAATCTTACTATCAATGATCTGCTCACCAACTCTAGGTAAGGTAACACCGTCATCATAAGAAGTAAGCATCAAAACAGGAAAATCAGCATAAGGTACTGATTTTGGTGAGGCATGTGTGTTTCCTCCAAGGTAAAAAGATGCTTTGTTATCCCGCAAAGACTCGGACAGTCAACAAGAGGCTGTAGCAGGCTGTCCAACAGCCACAAAATCACCAACACTTTGCTGTCCAAAGTGTTCCAAATGTAGACCTTGCTGTCCAGAAACCTTCCACGGGCCGTTCCCGATGCATAATAGGATGCTCATGATGTAACGTAGGCTGAAAATGATCAATAAACCATGGCTGAATATGTTGTCCACCATCTTCAAGAAAAAAACCAGCAGCTTGCCACTCTGAACACCCAAAAAATCCAGCAACACGCCACTTTGAACCAATGTACTAATTGACATGATTTTTTCCCCTCCTCCATTAGTACAAAATGGCTTCAAAGAATGCTTGATTTCAGCCTTTTCCAAAACATTAACTTGAGAAGCTTGCTCATAAAGTTCTTTACTAATGCAGCCATCATTTGCAACAAATGGCTCAAGAGAAGAAGAATGCTCTACCATACCAACATTCCAATGCAAACTTGTGCTTGTAGAAAGAAAATGATCAAACTTTGCATGCCTTTGCTCTTCTACCTTCAAAGAGGATGAAGTGAAGAGAAGAAAGCATGATGATGAATCCTTTATTCGATATATCTTTAAAAGTGTTTCCCAAGCACTTTTAGAGGTCTTGCAAAATCTCAAATGATGTAAGATAGATCTTGTTACCGATAAAATCTTGATCATCACGTCGATGCCAAACCTTAGCTTGCAACTCCATGAAGAATAGTATTCTGCACACTGGTTCAATTTTGTTGAATGTTATATTAATCTATAACGTAGATCAGCAGTGTCTGTCTACATTCTGGAGGATTGTAGGAATGATATAGTCGGCAGTGACCAGCAATCATATCTGAATTCCACACGAACTGATTTTGTTCGTGACTGTTTTCGCTTCGTGTTTCGTTTCGTTTCGCTTCGCAATCACTTCGCTTTCAGCAAAAATCAATATCAAAGCTTGTTCAAGTTTCGCTTCGTTTCGTCTAGTTTCGTTTCGTTTCGTCACAGAGCCTGATTGATCTTTTCGTGAATTCTTCTTGTTTCATTACAAAGCCTGATTAATCTTTTCGTGAATTCTTCTCGAACAGAAATTATTCATGAACAAATTAGTTTCGCGAATCGTTCGAGAGACTCCCATCAATTTGTCACCAGAATTTTACTGGAACTACCTAGCAAGGATTTCCATCAGTAGAGTGCTTTTCTCAATGGACAGTTGGCTGAAGAAGTCTACATGGAACAGCCACAAGGTTTTGAGGCTAAGGGCAAGGAAACTATGGTATGCAGGCTTAAGAAGGCCTTATATGGTTTGAAGCAAGCACCCAGGGCCTGGTATAATTGTATTGACGACTATTTTGCCAAGGAGCAATTCATAAAGAGTCAGTCGGATTGCAACCTGTTCGTGAAGGAGGAAGACGGGAACATTGTTTTGATAAATCTCTCTGTGGATGACTTGGTCATCATGGGTAACAATGGGCAGCTTATTGAAAAGGTGAAGGCTCATTTATCAAATGAGTTCGAGATGAAGGATTTGGGTCTAATCCACTATTGTCTTGGCTTGGAGGTATCTTTAAATCTTATTGTTCTGGCTCGCCCCTCTGATAGATGGTAGTTCAAGGTCTGTTTTATCTTCAATTAAGAGGGTGAGTCAAGTTGACAAGATTTCGGCCTCCAAACATCAGTTGGGGATTCAAGACCTTGTTTGGCAGTTTTGTGACAAGTTGCCACTGTCATATTTGGGGAGGCAGATTCATGATGGTTTAAAGATTAGTTTGAAAGCTGTTTTTTTGCACTGTCTTGTGGGGGAATGATAGTTTCATGATAGTTCCTCACATACATATGCTCAAAACACCCAAACCACAAGCATAACAAGCATAATTTTTTTTTTTGCAAAGCAGGCACTAAAAACTAGTGAAAGAAAAACTGTGTGTTTATTTCCCAAGTTAACTATGCATGTGAAGTCTTGAACAGGTTCAACATGCAGGATTGCAAACCCGTTTCCACGCCCATTGATACCAGCAGTAAGCCATCTAGGATGATGGCACTCCTTTTGTGGACGAGACTCTTTATAGGCAGCTTGTGGGTAGCCTGATTTATCTCACCACTACGAGACCAGACATTTCCTATGCGGTTGGCGTAGCAAGCCAGTTCATGCGTCCTCCAACTGAAGTTGGAAAGTAGCTAAGAGGGTTTTGAGGTATGTCAAAGGGACAACCTGCTATGGGATTGAGTACATAGATGACGGAAAGCTTCAGCTTGGAAGCTTTACCGATTCGGATTGGGCAGGTGATAGGAATGATCGAAAGTCGACCACAAGTTACACTTTCAACCTTGGTTCAGGGGCCATTTCTTGGTGCAGCAAGAAACAGCCCACAGTTACCTTATCATTGACAGAGGCTAAGTACAGGGCAATGGCAAAA
Organism: Diphasiastrum complanatum; assembly: GCA_029204225.1. Classification (NCBI taxonomy): domain Eukaryota; kingdom Viridiplantae; phylum Streptophyta; class Lycopodiopsida; order Lycopodiales; family Lycopodiaceae; genus Diphasiastrum; species Diphasiastrum complanatum. Next base: position 26,194 of record MU834372.1, on the reverse strand, counting down.
GCTACCTGCGAGGCAATATGGCTCAGGAGACTTCTTGGGGAGGTGCAGATTCCACAGGATGGTCCTACTATTCTACATTGTGATAGCCAGAGTTGCATCTAGCTTGCCAAAAATGTTGTGTACCATGCTCGTACGAAGCATATTGAGGTGGACCAGCACTTCTTACGAGAGAAGATACAAAGCGGAGAAATTCAGCTCGAGTACTATGATACCAACGATCAAGCAGCAGATATGTTTACTAAGGCACTTAGTAGAGAAAAATTTGAAAAGTTTCGTAGCATGCTAGGTGTTGGTATGAACAAAATAGCCATTGAGGCCCTTAAGGCTTGTATACTTGTAACTTGTAAGTTGTGCATAAGACATGGGAGTAAAACATTTGTGCTAATTAGGCAAGTAATAACAACTAGTTGAGGACCCATGTGGGTTCTAGAGCTAGAATTAGCTAGACACCACCTCTATAGATTACATGCTAAAAGTAGCCCATAGTTTGGAGGGGTTTCCACGCCCTACTACTCTTTGAATAATCATTCAAGTTGTGTGAGCTTTGAAGTCCTCTCTCTCTTGCTTTTGTCTTCTACTCCATAGCTGGTTTTTTCAAGCTTTCATAGTGTGCTTACTATGTTGTTATGATACTCCATAGCTAGGCCTTGGAATTTGTCAAAACTATGGTTTAGAGCTTGGAGTTAGAGTCCATATATTGTACTCATCAACTTCTAACTTGATAATCCCTCTTGGCCCTCCTACGAGACTATTGTCTTGGAGACTCGACATTCTCTTCCAACCTCTCAATATCCTCAATCTCAACCTCACCATCATCATCTTCTAGCTCACGAACGTACTCTGACTTTGAAGTCCTCAAAATTGAGGCTGAGCTTTCCTCGATAGCCCAAGAGATCTCAGATTCTGCTTGCTACCTTACGTGTGTCGAGGCACGATTGCAAGGTCTCACAAAAAATGTTGGCATCAACTAGTATCATTTTGAAACAAAAACCCTAGAGCTTTCAGCTTGAAGATTGCAATTAACTTACTAAGAATCAAGTGGAATACTACTACGTTGCAAATTGCAAACCTTCAAGCTCCACCAAGTAAAGCCTCTTGATGGAGGAACACATATTTCTCATCCTCGGACAACCGTGGTGGCAGCTATGCAACTTTATGATATCAATATCATCTAAATTGGTCTACACAAATACCTCACGTCTCATGAGCCAATTTCCAAGACAATTGTTGTTTGCCAAAAAATACCTTTTATGGAACTACAAAATCATTACAATTTACCTCCAAAGGCTCCAAGGCCTACTGTATGCATCCAATCAAACGTAGGCTGGGGCACACACACCAACTTTTCTAGCTTACGATGTGGAAAGTCTATTATACCATTGATGCTAAAATCTATTATTCAGCTCATAACTAAGGACTCTAATGGTCTAAAGACTACTCATAGAGTAGCTTGATGATTAGTTTAGCATAGCTTCACTATAGCTTGTAGTTATGTTATCTCAGATACTTCAATATTGCCATTCAACTATATGGAGATTCACATTTTGCTATTGTTCTTAGGTTCTTGATCCTACATTTGAAGTTTTTTGGGTACCTTCAGTGTTGTGTTATTTTGCTCACAGCACTTTTCTAGCTACGAGAGACTTGGCATTAGCATCTACATGTTGCATGATTTGTTTTTCTGTAGCCTTTGGTTTTAGATCGAATTTTTTTTTTTCTGGCTCTAGTTCTCTACAATAATTGGATTTTCATTTCATTTTCATTTTTGCATTTCTTTCTATTCAAGTGCTAAAAGAATCCATGAAAAAGTTCATTAGAATAACTTAAAACGTATGGTGCTAGAAAATTCAGTTTTGAAAGGTATTGTCATAGTCATGGTTTTTTGGGAGATATTAGAAGATTTCATATTATTGCTCTTCCTACACATGGGCCCTTCCATAGTTCCATAGCACACGGAGAGTTGTTCCATACATGGTTTATTTTCAGGAAAAGTACATTCAATATGGTTTTTTTGAAGACCCCCTTCATGGATTTGCACTCCATCCCAGCTACCTAATTAGGGGGAATTTGATTGATCTCAAGCATCAAACAATCTGATCTGGAGGAGAATATGTCGCATCGAATCACAGTTCCAAGAATCAACCTACAGCTCCAATCATCAAACCATAGTCTACAATAATATAGTTTCAAACTGGACGCGTCCATATATATATATATATATATATATATTTATATTTTAACTCTAAAAAAACAACGACAAAAAAAAAAACGGACGCGTCCGCGTCCGGACGAGCGTTCGTGTCCGGGGTCCACCATGTTAGGTTTTGTGCATCAAACTATAGTTTTATACTTGCAAACCACAATTCTATTTCATCATACGATAGTTCATTAGTTAATTACCAAATGGCCAGGATGCAATGGATTGCCAAAATCATTGGGATGAATTGCTGGAATCGTTACTCGTTACTTTTTGGAATCCTTGGACTGGAAAGGAGAGTTAACATACAAGGATTTCAAATCCACTCTGAAGGGGGGCATGTAAGGTTCCTATTTTAGCCCCACGTGTTCCACACGTGCAGAAGAATGTTCCTTACCATAAGGTACAAAACAATTTCGATGGACACTATATCGTTCATCAATTGGATCATTAGTATTTGAGTCACTAAAATTTGAAGCTTTCAAGTTTTGACACTTCAACTTTTCCTCACCTTTTTGGTCCTTTTCATGCGATGTTTCTAGCACCATTCTTCTTACAATAGGGCTTCTTAATGCACCTTATAATTTGTAAATCCAATCTCTAGAAGTCAAGATAGTACAAATCAACCTTTTAGGTCATTTTTGGAAAATGGCAATTTATCTTTTTTACCCGTTTTTGAATTTCGACTTGTATCTTAATATATTTGGTCTTCCTATAGTAGCTCGAAACGTACAAATACTGTTCTATGGGCACTTTATTGTTCATCAATCATATCACTAGCATTTGAGTCACTATAATTTCAAGCTTTTCAGGTTTCTGGCGCCTCATCTCTTCCCTACCTTGTTTTGTCCTCTTTCCAACATTGTTCTTAAAATGGCAATTTATCATTTTTTGTTCATTTTTGAACTTCGACTTGTATCTGAACATTTTTGGTCTTCCCGTAATAGCTCATTGCTCTTGCATTTTACATATTGCAAATGGCATCTAGCCCGAGGAGAGGGGGGGTGTCCCACTTTTGCCCCAAGTGGATTCTATACATGTGGAACATTCCTTACCAAAGGTAAAAACAAATGTTCTATGGGCATTGTATTGTTCATCAATTGAACCTCTAGCAATTGAGTTACTTAAATTTGAAAATTTTCAAGTTTTTGATGCTTCCTCTTTTCTGTACCTTTCTTTGTCCTTTTCATGAGAATTGTCCGGCACCATTCTTCTTACAATAGGGAGCTTCTACTACACCTTATAAGTTGTAAATCCAATCTCTAGAAGTCAAGATGAATCTTCTAGGTTATGTTTGGAAAGTGGCATATATCTTATTTATCCATTTTTTAATTTCAACTTGTATCTGAACATTTTTGGCCTTCTTATAGTAGCTCGTTGCTCCTACATTTCACATATTGCAAATGGCAACTAGAGGTGGTACAACATAACTGTTTTTTAGGGATGCTAGATTAGTTGGTATGTATTATGCACAAGAGAAACAAAGATTCACAATTAATTGACAACAACATGTAGATTCTAGAGCAAAATCGACTTGACGTTAATAGATAGAGACAAGAGGATGGGAGATCACATGATTGGGCAAAAACCTTTTGTGCAAAACTCTCTTAAGTATCAAGCATATCAGAATAATATAGTTGAGTTATAGGCTCTTACAACTCACAAATAAATACTTAAATGGACCACCGGTTGTTACAAAGGAGGTACATGATGGCATGAGTGTCATGATGTCATGAGGTAGACAATGTCATGAGGTACATGCATGTATAGATGAGGAACATCCACATAATCATTCAGATGATCTTTCGATTCCTACAGCTCAAGTAGAGGCAACATGTTCCTTTGGTGGTCCTTACTAAGTTTTCCTTTTAATCCATGATCTTGGTTGCGATGACTCCTTGTACACTACATAGTTACTTCTATGTTATGGCCATATGAGTACTCACAACTTCTTGGAGTCTCATCATTGTCCTTACAAGCCTAGTTTATTGTTTTGGACTTCCCTTAATTAGATAAGACTATTTCTAGGGGATAAGGCTAAAACCCCTATTTCAGGAACCCTACAAGTGGTCGCACTTTAGAATCTTCTAAACATTTGCCATATCAATATAATAGGGGCCAAGGATCTACCATTTCTTAGAACAAGTTTGGTGTCCTCAGCTTCTTGTAGAGGAGTCTAGCAGCCATTGTTGATCATTAACTCTTCTAAGTTAGAGATTGCTTGTGTGAATGCTTTTTGTTGCTTCATACTTCATTTGATACCAATATATGTTAGGTTCAAAACATGGTGGCACCTTGCCGACCTTCCTTTCATCATTTGTTGTGCCACCTATCCATCAATGGCTGCCCATCCTCCATCACTTGTCCTTTTTTGTTACTTCCTCTCTTTTACCCGGCCGAATACATGTTCTTCTGCTTCATCTTCCCATGACAATCTCCCAAGTTCAACTTAACAATCATCTTGTCAAGATGGCTGGCAATACTATGTGTTGATAAGGCATCCATGCTCAAATCACTCGCATGCAAGATCTCATGACGACTACTTCCCTTTGCTCTCCTACACTTTCCACAGCACAGCCCTTACTCCTAACCCTATTCCATATATCTTAGATACTAAGTCCCAAAGTCCGTCTCATCCTTCTATTCCTTGTCTGTGATTTTTGTGATATAGTGTACTTATCCATGTTATTCGGTTTTCCATTGGTATTGAACTAAAAACCCTAATTTGGGGACCCTACAGGAGGTCACACTTTGGAACCTTCCAGATATTTGCCATTTGGTATTAATAGGGGCCAAGGATCTATCATTTCTAAGATTATTAGTTTTTCGTCTTGAGCTTCTTGTAAAGAAGTTCTATGTTTTCTCGTTTTAGGTGGAGATTGCTTGTGTGAATGTTTTTTGTTGTCTCATGCTTCATTTGATACCAATATATGTTATGTTGTTCATAACACTCCTTCAATAATCCTATTGAAGCTCCAACTCCAACATAGTTTGGAAAGTCCTCTTAAGTTGCAAATACACAACGGTCTTTACCTTGCCAATAGACTTAAGCCGAATGTTATGGACATACATAATAGTCCATCTTTATCTATTTTTGACAATATTTTTGGACACACAGTTATATTACATGTGGCGCGATGGAGCAGCCAGCAATGGAACCAGCCACAAAGAGAGAGAGAGAGAGAGAGAGAGAGAGAGAGAGAGAGAGAGAGAGGAGGAGGAGAAGAAGAAGCTTTATTAATGTCTTTTCCATGCCAAAAGGCATATAGACTATTGAAGTACATATCAAGTATGTGGTAACTGTGGAGCGTATAAAACGACTCCAAAACTGTAATAAAGAAAAACATCTAGTGGAAGTTAAGATAACTACACAAATGAGAATGTTTGTGCATGATAGTCAAATGTATCCATGTCAAGATGTCAGGTCTGTGCTGGCGCTGTAGAAGGATGTAATGCGGGCTGTAGCATGAGGAAGCGCAGGAGTAGGAGTCCGCTGACGTCACCTGTGAACAGGAGCATGTATGGTGCGTCTCTGTGTAGGAGGTCTAGTGTGGCGTGTAACTCTCATGGCCGCCTGAGGCTGGGTGGTGCGTCATCTCTGCATCCTAGGTCTGCGAATGTCGTCGTAATCGCTGCCAGTCATGTCTGCATCAGAACGTGATCTTCTGCGAGAGAAGAAGGATGTAATCTAAGACGGTGTGCCTGGATAGGTATGCTGAGCTGTCTGACATAGGTCCTAAAGCAGGAGGGACATCTCACGTATCATAAGTGCCACACATTGGGGGTCCTCATATGAGATGAGGGACCGTAATGTAATTGGTGTCTGATGAAAAAGGCAATGATATCACCCTCTGATCTCATAGTAAACTGGACATGTAAATAGGAAATGCTCCTCTGACTCGACCATAGATAATGAACATAACTGACAAAGCCGCTCCTCTCGTGGGGTACCCTGGAAGAGTCCAGTCTCAATCGCCAACTGGTGTGAGGACACTCGGAACTAGCCCAGTATAAACTGAAGCCCATGAGATAGTCCTGAGGTGAGATAGTGTGGCAAAACTGGAAATCCCACTGTGTCTAGCTCCAGAAGGTGTGTCCTATAATAGTCGGGTTTGACCCCGAGCTATCCCTGCCATGTTTGGCTCAAGTATGCTCTATAGAGAAGGCGTCTGATATACTCATGGGTGCCCGATGGAAGGTCTGTGATAGAAATGCCAAGTGTATCCAGTATCCAGGAGGCCTGAGAGAACCATGATAGTCAATGCCCCTGATCATAAAGGTGTCGCGAGGAGGCAAGTGTTGTCTGTATGTATCTCTGCTCATCTGTGGGTAACATCATAATACGCTGAATATATAGAATAAGCTGGAAGATGGCGGATAGCTGTATGGGTGGGACCGCAAACTCTATCAGGATAATCTGATGTGGGACAGATGGCTTAACCCGTATCATCCGAGATAGCATGAGAACCTGCAGTCGTGAAATACTGGCCCAATCCGATGATGTAAGACCCGCACACCATACCTCTGCTGCATATAGGGTTGTGGGAGTAACGAGAGTATCAAAAAGCTGACATTTACTCGGGGCATCCCGAATAAACCATCTGAAACAGAAACGCTCTAACTGGACAAGGGAGGTGTGACCCTTCCCAAGTCTGACGGAGGCTGCCTATCGCATGCCAAAGATAGGGGTTGTAAAAAGCACGCCAAGGTTAAGTGTCAGAAGATAGGACCTCCAAGGGTTGCCCATCAAAGATGAGTTCCCAGCGTTGCATAAAAGCTCTCGATGTGTTGAAAACCATAACTTTGGTTTTCGATATGTTAACTTCCAATCCCCATCTACTGCAGAAGGCATGAAGACTGTCTAGCTGTTGCTGTAATCCCTCTCTGGTAGAAGATAGGAGGGCCACATCATCTACATATAAAAGTATAGCAATCAAGATGCTCCCAAGCTTGCAACCTGTGCCACCGCATCTCTCAATAACTCTCTCAAGCTCGTCAATATATAGTCCAAACAGGGTTGGGGATAGAGAACAATCTTGTTTCACGCCAATAGTGCTACAAATGTGATCTGAGATGTCGGTGTCACTCCGAAAACAGCCAAGGACTCTCTCATTTACTGCCATCACTGCCAAGATCGTGTCAATAGAAAAACCAAGATCACATAGACGCTGAATGAGAAGGGAACATGGAACAGAGTCGAAGGCTTTCCTAAAGTCAACAAAACAACAATAGACCCACTCTCTCCTATTTTTAGCCTCCTCAATTATGGCCCGAAGGGTGACGATATGATCTATGGTGGAGTAGTGTGTCCTGAAACCCGCCTGGCCCAATGCATGTAATCTCCTAGACTCTACCTCAGTGAGGGGAGGAGGTGGGGTACAGGGGATGAATTCTCTCCAAAAGGCACCGGAGGAGGAACTGCAAAGGGAATCGACTAAACTTTTCCCTTTTTGAGTTTCATACATCTGTTTCTTCCGTCGGAGGGCATGATGGAAAGATCAACGAGCTGCAAGAAGGTGTGTATTATGTAATCTAGCTTGGGTGACTTGGAGATGGAGGAAACGACACTCGGCGTCAAACCAGGGAGGTCGGATAGGGTGTGACGAAGTGGGTGGGCGTCGATGTGGTTTGGAGGGAAAGGAAAATGATGCAGCGGTATGCAGTGAAGTGGTAAGAAATATAGCTTGTTTCTCCAATGGTGTGTGGTGGTGTAATAGATCCTAACACCACAGTAGGGCAAACACTAACGGATCCACCCAACCTTGCCTACTCCCTGATATAGAGTAAGCCCCTCCTAGCCCAGTGTGAGGACTGGTAGCATGCAACTGCCAAGTGTCGGCCATGTGGCACTGACGTGGCCGACTGCACGTCGGGACCCAACTGGGGGCCCTGCTCTGCTGACAGGGTCCCTAGACTGTGTTAGGCCCGCCATGGCTATGGACCGTGCTGGGGCACACTACTCACATTGTCTTGCCCTATTGGTCGTGTACACTGGACACGACCCTGATTGTGGTATCTAACCTATCTGTGTTCTCTAGGGTTCGGCACTGGTCACGAGTTCGTAACACTCCCTCCCCCTTAAGAACCATCTTGGTCCTCTAAGACAAAGTCTGGAAAAATCTTGCGAAGGACGCTGCCTCTTTCCCAAGTGGCATTCTCAACAGGCTGATCATTCCACTTGACCAGATATTCTTGGTATAAAGTATGATGAGTCTGCGTCTCTCTACTATCAAGAATCTCTTCTGGTTCATGTGGAGGTTGCTGAGGATCCAATGGGAGAACTAGAACACTGTCCCTACTAGATTTTTTGATCTGGTTAAGGCTTCTCGTAACTGACTTACATGAAAGACAGGAAAAACCTTACTACTGTGTGGGAGTTCTAGTTCATAGGTGACCTTGCCTAGTCTCCTACTGATGGTAAAGGGACCACAATACCTTGGAGACAACTTAGCACACACTCCTGATTTGAGAGTTTTAGAGTCAACTGGAACTCTCAAGTAGACTTTCTCACCAACAGAGAACTGCACATCCCGTCTGTGTGGATCTGCATAATGCCTGGCTCGATCCTGGGACTGCCTAATGCTACGCTTAGCATGTTCTATCATCTGGTTTAGGTCCTCTAAAACGTTTCTGGCTGCTTCAACTTTTTCTTGTTTAAACCCTACAGCTGTGGGTGAGCGTGGCTGAAAACCGTACATCAGGCTGTATCCCGTAGCTGAATGTTTGGTACTGTTGTAAGCAAACTCTAATATCAAGAGATACTCCTCCCAATTAGTCTGCTTCTTGTTGACGTATGCATGAAGCATATCCTCTAGCACCTGATTTACCCTCTCTGTTTGACCGTCTGTCTGTGGATGGTCGGTGGTACTCATATTAAGTTTAGTATGGAGATGATGGAATACTGCCCTCCAAAAATTTCCATTAAACTTACTGTCCCGGTCGTTGAGTATGCCGGAAGGTAGACCGTACAATTTAAATAGCGCATCTACAAACAACCTCGCTAACTCTGGAGCTCTTACGGTTGTTTTGGTCGGAATAAAATGAGCCATTTTGGTCAGACGGTCAACTGTGACCCATTTAACGTCATTACCCTTTTGGGTTTTAGGCAGGCCTACTTTAAAATCCATGGAGATACTCTCCCATTTACCAGCTGGTATTTCTAAGGGCTGCAACAACCCTCCTGCCTTCAAACGCTCTACTTTATTTACTTGACATTTTTGGCAACCGGTTAGATACTGTTGGACGTCCTTTTTCATACTGGGCCAAAAAAAATTGCCTACGAAGAAGCTCATAGGTCTTCTGTATGCCTGGATGTCCCGCACTAGGATTGTCATGACATTCATGTAGGACCTGCTGCCTATAATCCTCTGAATTGGGGACACATACTCTATCTCTATAGAGCAAGTACTCATCCTGAATGGAATACTGTTTCCATTTGAATCCTTGAGTCAACTGACCCTCAACCACTGGGGTTTGCTTGGGTAATATAGGCCCAGAATCCTCAACGTCATCTGACGTATACTCGGACTCATCATCATCCTCAACGGAAGCTGCCGTATTCTTGGATGAACTGGCACCAGCCCCGGGAGTCTGTAACTGTCTGCTCTAGACTGAGTTCCAGATAGTAGAGAAGAATGCATCATGCTGGCACTTCCCTCTCAAGGACTCGAGTAACTCATTACGAATCTGAGTAAAACTCAGCTCGTTTATCATAGGCATTCTGCTAAGGGCATCTGCTACTGTATTGAATTTCCCCCGTCTATATCTGATAGACATATCAAACTCTTGCATCAACTCTGCCCAACGAGCTTTCCGACCTCTAAATTCAGGTTGATTGCAAAGGTATCTGAGACTTTCATGGTCTGTCAGGACCTCTCAGAAAGGGGCTGCTGTCTCGCTCTCTTCCTACCCACTGAATCATCATAGATTTGAGCATATCTGAGAGCTTGCTCAAGGGTAGTAGGCGAGTTTCTTTGGACCTCTACTTTATATTCATCTTTGAGGCCTCGGACAAACCCTCTGATTTTCTGATAATCATCCATATTTTTAATTTCTAAAATTGCTTCTCGGTACTGCGAGATATATTGGATTAGGGACTTGTCCATTACTGTGCTTTCCCAGGCTTCCCAGGCTCTATCAAGTTCACTTTCTGGTAGGAATTCTCATAGGAAAGCTTCTTCAAAGGCTTTCCATGACCGGGGAGTCTGCCCAGTCTCCTGGAGATTTAACCACCACTTATAGGCCATGGGCCCTAAGGAAAGACTGGCCTCAATAGCTTGCGAATGGTCAGGGGTCTGTTTAAGAGCATGAATGTTCTTTCATTTGTTGAGGAAGGTTTGTAGAATGTCTGCATTTCTATCCTTCTCTTCCCCAATAAAAGTAGGAGGCTTTAAATCTTTAAAAACACTGGGGTGAGACCGCAAAGTCTCACCCGTAACTGATGGAAGTGGAGAAGGGGACAACTGAGAAGTGGAGGGAAGGCTTCCTTTCGCGGAACTCAAAATCAAACCTTTGAGTTCAGCGAACGAGTCGTCCACACTGGACTTGCAATTGGCTAATGCCAACTTCAGTTTATCCAGTTCTGTTACCAAGTGGACAAACTGCTCCTTGGTAACCAATTCGTCGAGTTCTTCGGCGAACTGTTCCTGTTCTTCCATTTCCATAGGTTCTTTTCCTTTACTGTAAGCCAAGGCTTCTGTTTCAAGCTCGTCGATGCCTCTCTCCGGGGGTTGATCTTGTCCTTGAGGAGTGGTCATTTTCAGAACTGAAAGAGAGGTACCTTAACTTCTGAAAAAAAAGTCAAAAAGACGAATTTACAACTATACAAAGAGGGAAAGATGACTTGGCTATTTCTGAGGACTATACTTCCAGAGAAAATACGAAGAGGAAGCCTCTCAGCTCTTTTATCCAGAATTTCAGACCTGCTGTCCCGGAAAATCCCAGTTTGAAGCTCCAAAATGGTACCAAATTTCCGGTTATTTGAATAGAATAGCTCACTGGCTTGTTAGCAGACCTGTGGCTCTGAAAAAACTTGAATAGAAGGCCAAAAAAAGTGCAAAAAGATCTGAATTTCTTTGCTATCCTCCCTCGCTGATCTGACAGCTTCTGAAATGGTTCCGAAAAATCAGATTTGGAGCCCAAATTTATTTCTGAATTCTGAAATTTTCAGAGCACCCTACTCGCTGTCTGGCTAAGGTTCAATTTCTCAGGAAACTCTGGATTGAGGCCCCAAAAATGCAAATACTTTGTAACTTTGGTGTTCCTCTACCCTCGCTGACTGGACAGTGATCTGATGGCTCCAAAATATTCTGATTTAAGCCAAAGTGTAACTCTGAAAATCAGGATGGATGAGGGTACTGTCAGCGCTGGATCAACACCACTCTTTCTCTTCAAAATTTCACTCTAATTCCCTGAATTTGATGGCAAAAATCAGAGATGAAGTCTGAAAATGCAGCGCTGGACCTGCTCTAGAAATTTAAACTGATTTCTATCTGAAAAGCAAGCTTTTCTACAAATTTCTGATCGGTAGAAAGCTATCCCTACAGCGCTGGCCCTGCTCCTCTAATTTCTGAAAATCTCCGAGATTTTTTTCTATCCTCTGATAGGTTTCTCCACTGCTGCTACTAAGCTCCCTAAGATGGAGATGGCTTTGATACCAGTGTAATAGATCCTAACACCATAGTAGGGCAAACACTAACTGATCCACCCAACCTTGCCTACTCCCTGATATAGAGTAAGCCCCTGCTAGCCCAGTGTGAGGACTGGTTGCATGCAACTGCCAAGTGTCGGCCACGTGGCACTGACGTGGCCGACTGCATGTCGGGACCCAACTGAGGGCCCTGTCCTGCTGACAGGGTCCCTAGACTGTGTAGGCCCGCCATAGCTATGGACCGTGCTGGGGCACACTACTCACACTGTCTTGCCCTGTTGGTCGTGTACACTGGACACGACCCTGACTGTGGTATCTGACCTATCTGTGTTCTCTAGGGTTCGGCACTGGTCACGAGCTCGTAACAGGTGGGGAAAATGACAAATAAATGAGCTGACAGCCTCCTAGTATGTCTTCATGTGGGAACGGTCAAAAGTGCACTTGGGTGCACGAGAGATGGATAGAATAGTGGGTGGTTGGGAGATCGAGTGGAGCCCGTACTGAAAGATAGGAAGGAGTGATCGGAAAGGGTAGTGGGGAGAATGTGGAAATCAGACATAAGTGGGATAAAAGCTGGTTTGTGGCCAACAAGCCAAGCCATTGTAAATGGCCAACTCGTGAGCCTCACCCATCTGTAGAAGGTACTCTCCATAACTCGTGATAGGGCCCAACATATCATCTGAGGTCCTGGTGATGCCAATGTCCTCGCAATCAATAGCTCGGGTATGTAATATGCAATCAGTGTCGTGGAAATCCACCTGTCTGGTAGCAGTCCTGGCATTAAAGTCGCCAGTGAGAAGGACATAATCCCGATCTGTAAATCTGACAATGTCTGCGGAGAGATCAGTATAAGGAGAGCCTGATCCGTCTGCAAAGGAGGAGGACTCTGGAGGGAAGTAACAGGCGGCAATGAAGAGATCCCTATCCAAACCGATAGCTCGCCCAGTGATATGAGCCCATATGTATCGTGCCTGTGCATCATGTCGGAGAAACTCTATAGCTGGTGTAGTGACTCTCGATAAAGACATGCAACTCCACCCGAACCTCTGCCACTCGCTGATCGAGTCTCTCTCCTATAAACTAAATCCCATCTGTAACCTGCAAATGTGGGTAGTCCTCTCTCTGGGCTCTCGTGTGTCTCCATAAAAAATAGTATATCTCTGTCTGTGATGAAGTCGGTAAGATCTCCAGCTATGGATGATGAGTGTATGCCATTACAGTTCCATACTCCAAGATGTAGGTGGTGTGGAGGGGGTCCCGGGATGCTCCCATGCCCGGGGACCCCGATTTCCTATAGGCTGTTTCCGGATGCAGTACCATCGAGGTACCGAACAACTCCATCACGGTAGATCACTCGTCTTCCGATAGCTTTGACGGTTTGGAGTGCTTGGCGTCTCTCTTCAACTTGGATATAGGTAAGGTCATCATCCATGAAGATTTTGGTGTCTTTCAATTTGGTTCTTTTCCGCAAGGTTTCCTTACGATATGTATGTGACGTGAAGCGGAGGATCAAGGTAGCGGTGTCTTTTTTAGTATGCCATGTTGTATCCAAACCATCTACATTGTGTCCTAGGGTGGTGCATAAAAATCTTTCTGCTTCGTCAATGGCGTTTTGGGTGTCAACGATGGCTCGTACCCTAGTATTGAGAGCCTTGGAATCTGGAAATTTCTCTTCTGTAAGAGTAGTGGAAATGAATGATGATTAGGGAGGGGACTTACTTCTACCATCGGCTGTCCAAGGTGGGCTGATAGCTTTGTTCTTGGTGATGATAGAAGCCCATGTTTTGGTCGACTCTTTGTGTTGGCTCAGTTGCTCTTCCAGATCTTGAATCTTCATCTTTGTCTCTTCTTGTGGTTGGGAAGCATATTTATTTTCCATTTCTGTCCGGAGTTGTTGGTTCTCTGTGCGTAGGAGGATGATTTCCAATTTCAGAGTTTGCACATCTGCTTTCAGTTCTTTCAGTTGGTAGGCTAGGAAATTCTCGAAAGATTTGGAGGTGTAGTCGGCATGAGACAGGAAGGGCGTATCTGGAGCAGCGCTGGTAGAGATGGGAGTGGAAGGGACAGGGGGTGAGGGAGGGCTCGAGTGGGATTGCTGTTGCGCAGCAGTGGGGGCAGGTGTTTGCGCAACAGGAGGGACCTGTTCAACAGGCTGGGCTGTGGAGGGGGAGTCGAGAGGAGGGGCAGTAGGTGGGCGGGGCAGCAGGTGGAGTGGAGGAGGGTGGAGCAGCAGATGGGCAGGGCAGGGCAACAGGTGGAGCGAAGGAAGAGGGCAGAGCATCCGATGGGTAGGGCGGGGCAGCGGGTGGAGCGGAGGAGGGGGGGCGGGGTGGAGGGTGATGGAGGGGGGCGGGGAGGGGTGGGGGAGCAAGGGCTCCCCCTGGTTTTGCACGCCATGGAGATGGAGGAGGAGGGCGGGGGGGGGGGGGAAGAGAGAGAGAGAGAGAGAGAGGGAGAGAGAGAGAAGTCGCTTTCGTCATTGTAGATCCTGCCAAAAAAATTTCAGCTAACAAGAAAAAGCTCTAATACCATGTTATGAACAAATTCACAGATTTTGATATCAATGATGCATAAAAGACAACAAAAAGCATTCTCCAACTAAGAAACTGTATAAATATCAATGGTTGTCGATAGCTCAGGCAGATCTCCAAAATAGTACAACTCCCTTACAAGAAGCCCAAGACTCAAAATGATCAAAGCTACTAAATGACCAGCCTTAGTGGCTATTTATAGTGGACAGAACCTACCTCCCTTCATATAGAATTGCAAGGAAGGTGAAATTCAAAAATTAGGGCCAAAATTAGAAAACTATGTAGATGGTGTTTCTAGGCACCTACTCCATAGCTGGCTGTTCCATCAATGGCGCCTGCTCCATCGCGGCTACTCCATCAAGCTGCTGAGCCTACCTGCATCGCGTTGTCCCGCCGTCCATCGCTGAGGGTGCCTATCTTGCTTGCCTATCCCTCAAATTTGCAAAAATGCCTCGTCGCAAAGGTGTTCTCCTTACTCCTGATCCATCATCTGCTTCCAACACCGCTTCACCCTCACATCCAAAACCAACTTCTCCTTCTACTTCTATGCCCGTTGCAGTTCCTATCTCTCCATCAAATCCTATTCCCAACAATGAAACTATTGTAGCTTTTCCCTTGACTCTAGACATTCCAGAAGCACCTGCTTCTCTCTCCACATATCCCTTAGTCAGTCTTCTTCGTGAGGACCAACTCCGCCTATTTGAATACCTTAACAATCACAGAGAGAAACTTGCTTCCCATGATTCTCTGCTTCTTGTTGTGCAATCGCACCTTCAGAAGCTGGACACTTCCATTGAAGCACTCAAGAACGAAGTTGCAGTTATCAAAAGTGAAGCTTCTTCCCAAATCGCTACTTCAGCTAAAATTCAGCAGCTCGAAAATCAGGTGGAACAGCATCACACAGTTGTCCAATCATGGGCAGATGTACTTAAAGGTTCGTCTACAGTTGCCTCTCCAACTTCGACCTCACCTTCATTTATCTCAGCCACGTTCACCGAGGGCCATCTGTGAGAACACAAAGCTCTCAATGTTCGTGTTAGAGGTATTCTGAACTCCCAAAATGTTGTTGAAGAAACTGAAAAGTTTTTGGAAGGAAATCTTCAGCACCATAGCAAAGGTATGGAAACTGCTTGGTGATCTAAGAAGGATCCAGATACTCTTCATCCAGTGCCTCACCAGCGTGAAGTTTTAGGGAAACAATCAAAACTGCATGATACCAAAATCTATTTGGACGAAGATCTTACTTTCATCCAAGTCCAAGAACGTAAGAAGGCAAGACAAGAAGCTCTATCAACTGGCAAACGGCTTATCTATCGTGACGACATCATTAGATTTGTGGATTGTAAGCCTATAGTTAATGAGAGTTTTCATTTTAAGATAGAGTCTGAGTTAGAGAAATGAAGAGAGGTCCAGTTGCGCATGTACGTGGTACACGTACCATATTATCCTGGCTATATCACTCTCTTCTTAGTTAGTTTGGTTTTAGTTAGATTGTTTTGACAGCACTGATCCGTCTTGTTTCTATCTTATCTGATGTACTTGCTCGCATGTTACGCCTTTCGACATGGAAAAGATGTTAATAAAGCTTTCTTTCTTTCTTCGTTCTCTCTCTCTCTCTCTCTCTCTCTCTCTCTCTCTCTCTCTCTCTCTCTCTCTCTCTCTCTCTCTCTCTCTCTCTCTCTCTCTCTCTCTCTCTCTCTCTCTCACCGGCCAGTGCCAGGGATGGCGGATGCTCTGTTGTGGGCGCCCTCCATCGCTGTTGCTGTTGGCCCTCCACCGCTGCCCTGCTGAGCCTCCATCTTTTCTACCCTGAGTTGCTGGCCCTCCATCGCTCTACCCTATTGTTGCATATCTGTTCCATCGCGACCCATCACGACTGCTCCATCGTTGTCCAATGCTGGTGCCCTGCCGCTGCAAGTGTGCCCTCGCTATTGCTGATCTTCTGCAGGTTTGAGCGGCCTCCTCCATCGCAATAAGATATGCCAGCCGTTGTCTCTATTCCTGAACCATCCTTTGTTTCCAGCATGGCTTCAGCATCTTCCTTACAGCCAGATCCGCCTACCCCTTCTCCTTCTATGCCTGTCACAGTTCCTATCTCCCCATCAAACCCTATTCTTGATAATAGTGAAACTATTGTAGCTATTCCCTTGACTCCAAACACTCCAGTAGCACCTCCATATGCCTTGGTCAAACTTCTTCGGGATGATCAACTCCGTCTATTTGAATACCTTAACAATCACAGAGAGCAACTGGCTTCTCATGATTCTCTGCTTCTAGGGTTGCAATCGCATCTTCAGAAGTTGGATACTTCCATTCAAGAACTCAAGAACGAAGTTGTAGTTATAAAAAGTGAAGCTTCTTCTCAAATCGCTACTTCAGCTAAAATCCAACATTTTGAAAATCAGGTGGAACAGCACCATACAGCTGTCCAGTCATGGGCAGATGTGCTTAAAGGTTCGTCAACAATTATCTCTCCACCTTCGCCTTCACCTTCGTTTATCTCAGCCACGTTCACTGAGAGCCGTCTGCGAGAACATAAAGCTCTCAATGTTCGTGTTAGAGGTATCCCGAACTCTCAAAATGTTGTCAAAGAAGCTGAGAAGTTTTTGGAAGGAAATCTTCAACACCATAGCAAAGGTATAGAAACTGCTTGGCGACCTAAGGACCTGGATACTCTTGTCATCCGCTTCACATCAGTGTCTCACCGGCGTGAAGTTTTAGGGAAGAGATTCAAATTGCGGGATACCAAAGTCTACCTGGACGAAGATCTTATGATAGTATTATCAGACTTGTCGATCAGAAGCCTATAGTTAATGAGAAGATTTTTGAGATAGAGTCTGAGATAGAGAAATGAAGAGATGTCCAGTTGAACATGTAAATGGTCTACGCACCATATAATCCTGGCTATATGAATCTCTTCTTAGTTAGTTAGTTAGTTTTGTTATTCTGCTTTGACGGCACTGATCCGTCTTTATCTGATGTACTCGTTCGTCTTATACGCCTTTTGGCATGAAAAGACGTTAATGAAGCTTTCTCTTTCTCTTCTCTCTCTCTCTCTCTCTCTCTCTCTCTCTCTCTCTCTCTCTCTCTCTCTCTCTCTCTCTCTCTCTCTCTCTCTCTCTCTCTCTCTCTCTCTCTCTCTCTCTAGCCAATTCGAATCGGGCCGATTCGATCGGTTCGAACCAATTCGAACCGGCCAGGTTGGTTTGAACCATACTGGAAATAAATAAAAGATTTCCAAAACGTTTTTTTTGGCTTTTTTGGGGGTTTTTTTCTCTTTCCCCGGTTCGAACCGAAATTCGGTTTGAATCGGCTCCGAATGGTTTGAACGGTTCGAACCGCGATTCGTGCAACTATGCTCTCTCCCTCTCTCTCTCTCTCTCTCTCTCTCTCTCTCTCTCTCTCTCTCTCTCTCTCTCTCTCTCTCTCTCTCTCTCTCTTACAAGCCAATTCGAATCGGGCCGATTCAATCGGTTCGAACCGATTCGAACCGGCCAGGCTGGTTCAAACCATACTAGAAAAAATAAATATATAAAAGATTTCCAAAACGTTTTTTTTGGCTTTTTTGGGGTTTTTTTTTTCTTTCCCCAGGTCGCACCGAAATTCGGTTTAAACCGGCTCCGAATGGTTTGAACGGTTTGAACCGCGATTCGTGCTACTCTCTCTCTCTCTTTCTCTCTCTCTCTCTCTCTCTCTCTCTTGCATTGAGGGATTTTGCTAGCTTTCTACCTGCAGGGGATCATAGCTTCTATGGGAATCAGACGTTTTCTTCGGAATTGATATTTTATTCTTCCTTTTTACTTTCCTCAGCAGAGCAGAAGCTCTTGCACCTGTACCCTCTTCAGAGCTGCAGGTTAAGCTCTTATATGCCTTTTATGATTCTATATTGGATGTATCTTTAACTAGCTAGAGAGATTTCTATATTGTCTTTTCCACTTAGACTAGCGATTTTTATGTTGTCCGACATGGACAGTGTTCCTACGAGATATGTACTTATTTCTTCTGTCTTATGTGCCCTTGGGCACCCAACAGACATTAATATAATTTCTTTCTCTCTCTCTCTATACTTGTCACCCTCACAGTGGCGGTCATAGTGTGGTTGATTACCTCATGGGGTCACCGTCATCCATCCCTCTCATTCATAGATTCCATATCTCCCCTACCACCCTCTCTGATCATTCGTTCTTATCCTTCGCTATTGGCCACCTTCCACCATCACAACCTCGACACCAGTCCATCGTTCCCCGTGCACCCAAATACACCTTCCACTCCCTCTCCATCCCACTCTACCAGGAATCTCTCACCTCCTTACTTCACTCTTTTCCACACAGTGAACCGCTTGAGTCACAAGCCGCCTTCCTCACCACCTGTCTCCACACTGCTGCTACTTTCGCTTTCCCCTCTAAACCTCATAAACACAAACCAGTGCATCCACAATCATCCCGGCCTTTCCATCCACCATGTTATGACACGGAATGCCGATCCCTTCACCACTCTGTCACACACGCGCGTTTCCACGCCCGCCATCTCCTCCGCTCCTCACGGCAATTGTACAATCGTACACTGTCGCAAAAAACGTGCCTATGATGACTCCGAAGGTAACTGTCTTGTGAACCTCCTCCTCAGCTCCTCCTCTAGTGCCTTTTGGCGTGAGTTTATCCCTCGTGCCCCACCCCCTCTACTGGACGATTTACATATCTGGACCGACTATGCTACCCAGCTTTACACTATACCCACTGATACGCCCATCTCCATCTCTCCTCGACCTTCAGACTTCACCTTTTTCACCCTTGACCTGGTTCGGGCAGCAATCAAAAAGCTGAAAACCCACTGCACCAGGGACATTGAAGACCTTGAATCTGAGCTATTGATTCACGCCTCCGATACTCTTGCCCCTACCTTATCCACTCTCCTTAACCATGCCGTTGTTGAGGGCTTCCCATCCTCTTGGTGCACCAACATCATACATCCTATCCATAAAAATGGTGACCCCATGGTACCTGGTAATTACCGCACTATTATGATTGACATGTTCTCGCGAAGCTATATGGCACCATCCTCCAGTCTGCAGTTAGCTCAGAGGCAGAGTCCAGGAGATTACATGCAGGCAGGGTTCTGCGCTAATTATTCCACTATAGATCATATATTCACACTTCGAGCCCTCATTGAGGAAGCTAGACACAGTGGGGTTTAGGGGTGAACCTCTCGAAGACCAAAGTTATGGTCTTCAATACCTCTCGGGCCTTCATGTAGCGCCAGGAGCTTACCTTTGACGGACAGCCCCTAGAGGTGGTCTCTTCATACACTTACTTGGGTGTGCTCTTCTCTGGTCCTACCTTCAGTATGAGACAGGCGGCTACTTCTAGACTTGGGAAGGGCCACTCTTCCCTAGTCCAGTTGGAGAGATTTTGCTTCTGTAAGTCTATTCGAGATGCCCCGAGTAAGTGCAGACTGTTTGACACCATCATCACCCCCTCAGTATTGTATGCGGCAGAGATATGGTGTATAGGACTATCATCTTCACATTGGTCCAGCATTTCACGCCTACAGACCACCATGTTAGCTCGCATGATTCGAGCGAAGTCCTCGGTTCCACATGAGATCATCCTTGTGGAGTTTGCCACCCCCCCTATTCAGATTGAGGCAGCCTTCCAGCTCATCACGTACGTCCAGAGAGCTCAAGCACTTCCTGATACAAAGCAGCGGTATACGCGGATTGCACTCATGTCCTCTCATCACCTTCAGACTCAGGGATACAGGCTATCATGGTTCTCTCAGGCATCACACTTCCTCATGGAAGTATTTGGTATCACTATGATTGATCTCCCTTTGGGTACACACCAGTACATTAGACGCTTTTTATACAGGCATATCTCGACCGTACTTGGCGACATCAGCTGGGGGTTAAGCCTGACTACTACCGGACTCACTTTCTGGAGCAGGATGCCACTGGTCTTCCAGTTTTACCTTGCTATTTGTCCTTTGGGCTATCACGGTCTCCGTTTCACTTTGGGACAGTTTAGAGTCTCCTCCCATCAGCTGGCTATTGAGACAGATAGATTCCAGGGTACACCACAAGAGGATAGACTATGCCTACTATGTCCCCTTCATGAGATAGAGTCCGAGGAGCATTTCATCTTCAGATGCCCCATATATTATGAGATTAGAGGGAGATATCACTGTCTATTCCGTGACATGCCTACTACACTCAGAGCACTGATTGGCTATGAGGACTCTCGTTGTGTCGCACTTATGCTACGAGAGATGGTCTTGCTGTGCCAGGACATGTACCAGTCAGCTAACCAGCCACATCCTAGCTCTCAGGCTCAGATTACATCCTTCTTCACCAGGAGACGGACACGGTCTGATGACGATGACGATGACATACCACCTCACCAATGTCAGAGACAGTGTATCACTCATAGTCATGCTGCAGTTCGCACTTCACGCCATGTTACGAGAGCACACAGTTTTCACCCTCCTAGACGACATCAGCGACGGTCCATGTTACCTCATGTTGCAGCTCGTATCACATCTTTCTTCAGCAGCAACACTACATGATATTACTCTTCTCCTGGCAACTATATGGACAGTTGGCAATTTGTAGTTTATAGTTATGTTGTTCATTTCTCTTTTATGCATAGTTTTTTCTTGAAGACGTTTATATACGCTCCCACGGTTTTCACATACTTGACATGTACTCCATTTGGTCTTATACTCCTTTTGGCATGGAAAAGACATTAATAAAGCTTTCTTTCTTTCTTTCTTTCTCTCTCTCTCTCTTGGATCATCTTGGCAGCACACAAATCATCGCCGGTTTCTGTCATTGTTCTCGCTCAGAGGGTCCGTGAAGATTGGAGTAGTAAAGAAGGCAATGTGTTGAGCCGCTGAGACAACGATGGATGACTGATTTTTGTAGAATGCAACACGCATTCCTGGGTGCTTTAGTGTATCGCTGCTACCATCATCGTTGTCCTTCAGTGCATCATCGTTGCTGCCTTTCAGTATGCGATAGTCTCTCTCTCTCTCTCTCTCACACACACACACACACACACACACACACACACACACACACTCTCTCTCTCTCTCTCTCTCTCTCTCTCTCTCTCTCTCTCTCTGAGGGGTGGATCTCTGTCCTGGAACAGATCTTTGAGTGGACAATGGAGCGATCTTTGTCCCCCTTGCTCTATTCTACCGGAAGACGTTCATTATCATGTTGGGCAGTTGTATGCACTATTTTCAGAGGTACAAGGAGAAAATGCAGCACTCAAATTGGAGGTTCAAAAATTGCGAGATGAGATCAGCCAGCTGCGAACTCTATTACCATCATCTACTACGGATCTTGCAGAAACTTCTAACAAGATTTCTAGCCTTGAGAAACAAGTAGAAGAGACGAAATCTTGGGCAGCACTGTTTTAAAAAGATAGTGGTATAATAGATTTGCCTACGAATATTTCAATTGACTCAAGATTAGAAAGTATGTTTTCGGAGCAAGAGAAAAGAGCCAAAAAAGCCCTTAATATTAGAGTGAGAGGCATCCCAAATGCTGGAAAACCTCTTGAGGAAGCCAAGGATTTACTTTGCAATAAACTCTCACACTCAACTGAGGGATTTGAAACTGCTTGGAGAGGCAAGTATGATGAGAATGTTCTATTTATTAAATTCCGGTCTCTTGTACATCGTAACGTTGCCTTGAAACTTCGAGCCAAGCTGAAAGGGACTTTTATTTTTATGGAATGATTTAACTTATACGCAATGGCTAGCAAGGAAAAAAATCATACAAGAAGCTAAGGAAAAAGGGCAACGGGTGGTGTTTATTGACGGCAAACCACGATACAATGAGCGCTCACTGTAGGGACTTGGGGTTCCCGGGCATGGGAGCAGCCCGAGATCCCCTATGTCGCTTCGTATTGGCTTTTGGAATTGTAATGGCTTCCACTCTTCCTGTAGTGCAGGTGACTTGCAGTCCTATCTTGCTCGTACAGATATTTTACTGCTAGCAGAGACTCATGAATCTCAATTTCGTCCTCTTCCTATGATGACAGATTTCTCTTGGCACTTAGTTTTTAGACCATTCCTACGAGGGACGACCTCCAGAGGCTCAGGTGGGGTGGCATGCTTATATAGAGACCAATATAGTCATACTGTTAAGCTGGTTAAGAAAGATCCGTACGCTCGTTTTATATGGTTACAGTTAGTTGGGCATTCCCTAGGCTTGGCTAGAGATATCTTCCTGGCAGTATGTTATATTGCTCCTCAGAGTTCGACATTTGCAGACTATGGTGGGGACCCTTTTCAGGTTTTATCAGAGGATATTTCTATCTTTTCTCCCCAGGGATATGTACTTTTGGCAGGTGACTTTAACGCACGCACGGCCACCAAACAGACGGAATTTCATGCGATGACGGATTATCTCCAGCTTCATGCTTTGGATACAGGTCTTGTGCGGACATCACATGATGAGGCTACCCCTTCTACTACATTTGGTGAGCAGCTACTCAGGATTTCCGAGGCACATTCCTTGGTCGTTCTGAACGGTTTATCACAGTGGCCAGATTCAGCAGCATTCACTTGTCATCCACATAGTGGCGGATTACTTCATTGGCTCACCAGCCTTGATTCCTCTCATTCAAAGCTTTACTATACTCTCTCCTACCCTTGCTGATCACTCACTGCTCTTACTCTCTGTTGGCCAGACCTCTCCCCTTCCAATCATTCGACCCAAGACCACTACACCTCACTTTTCTTTTCGTACACATCTCATCCCACGCTACATAGTCGCGCTCAACTCTCTTTTGCAAGATTTTCCCTTCTCCTCTCTTATTGAGCAACAGGCCAGCTTCTTGTCGCTCTCCCTTATACAAGCCGCCACCCAGGCCTTTCCCCCTAAGACATATCCCACTCATCAAAAGACCTATAACCGATGGTATGACCATGATTGTCACGCCTTACATAAGCAAGTGGTATACGCCATGCATCACTCTCCTAATCTTTTAGTACACGTACAAAAGCAATATCGTCATGTAGTTAATAAAAAGAAAAGAGACTCTCTAACAAGAGATGGTCAGAAACTTATAGACTCCCTTTTCTCTTCCTCCTCTCATTTCTGGAAAATCTTTTCTAAGAAATCTTCCTTACTTTCACCTATTGATATTGACTCTTGGGTGAAGTATGCTACTTGCTTATACACTACAGATGCTCTGCCTATCCCTATCACTCGACCCGCTACATTCTCTCTTTTTACCTCTGACCAAATTGAATTCGCGATTAGTAAAGCCTAATCCCATACTTCCTCAAACCTGTCTCCCAGCTTCTCTCTCCTTACATTGCCCACACTTTTAACTTGGCTGTTACCTCGGACTTCCCCACCAACTGGTGCACGAACCTTCTCCATCCCATTCTCAAGGCTGGTGATCCAATGAACGTGGATAACTATCGCACTCTCATGATCAGTCACACGATGGCGAAGCTTTATGGCTCAGTTCTGCAGTCTATGGTTGGATCCTAGGCGGAATCAGATGAGTTATTTGCTCTTGGACAGGCTAGCTTTAGACCTTGATACTCTACCATTGATCATACATTTGTCCTACGCTGCATCATAGAGGAGGCTCGACATCGAAGACATAGAGTATACTGCTGCTTTGTGGATTTCTGCAAGGCCTTTGACTCAGTTCCATGGCACCTGCTACTTCAGCGCTTATCTTCACTTGGCTTCTCACAGGATATCATTATGGCTATCAGCGCCTTATATGAGAGGGTTTTAGCACATTTCAGAGATGGCAGCAGCTAGTCGACTTCTATCCAGAGCACAGTTGGAGTCAAGCAGGGATGTCCACTCTCTCCCACTCTTTTTGCATTGTACATTGATGATCTAGAGCGGATCATCAAGGAGGAGGGGGGTGATGGATGTCCTCTTGCTGATGTTATTATTCCTATCCTACTGTATGCGGATGATGTGGCATTGATATCCTCTATAGCCTCTGGATTACAGCGACATCTTGATGCTCTATATGGTTTTTGCTTAGTGTGGGGCTTGACGGTGAATATTGCTAAGACCAGAGTTATGGTGTTTAACACAAATCGGCAGCATATGAGAGATGACGCTTTTTATTATGATGCACAACAGCTGGAGATTGTTACATCTAGGTGTATTATTCACTGGCCCCTTACTCACTTTTCGCTCCACTGCTCTATATCGCCTGCGTAAGGGGCATGCTGCCTTGGTACATATGGAGAGAGTGTGTACTACTTACCATATTCATGATCCTACTACCAGAGACCACCTTTTCGTCTCACCTGTGGCTATGCACTCGGCGGAGGTCTGGTGCCCAGGGATATCTCAGAGTACTTGGCGAGACATCACTCGTCTGCTGATCACCATGTTAGGGAGGATGATTCGTGCGAAGCCGTCAGTTTTAGATTCTTTTAGCGGAGTTCGCCTCACTCCCCATGGAGAGAGTCAAGCTTACCTTCTATGGCACACATATCTTACGCAAAGACAGTTTGGGACTCCCTGTTAGACCTTTATATATCTCTCTTCCTCTTTCTTTTGGGCTCCGATACAGATTGGGACAGTTACGAGTCTCTTCACATCAGCTTGCTATTGAGACAGGCAGATATTCAGGCATTTTGAGAGAGCATCGAATATGCCAGATATGCACATTGGGTGTAGTGGAGGATGAGTTTCATTTTATCTTTATATGCCCTACATACTATGAGATACGTGGCCGATATCACTGTTTATATCGTGACACCCCTATTACCCTCAGTACATTTTAGGAGGTGTCAGCCTTTTACTACGAGAGGTGATTATGTTGAGAGCCTCTTTGCTACCATCGGAGAGTATTACTGATTCTAGCCAGCATCTCATTACTAGCTTCTTTCAGAAGCGAGAGCGTGATGACCTATCAGATGATGAGGCAGTCATACCGGTGAGGGCGAAGGCCCAACGTGCTCAGCCACCACCTCTTGCCAGATCTACGCGCGCCTCTAGAGCTACCAGAGCTCCTTGATCACAGCCCACAGCTGCTATGGGTATCAGACGCTTTTTTCGAGACTGATATTTATCCTTTTACTTTCCTCAGCAGAGCAGGCGGTTAAGCTCTTGCACTTGTACCCTCTTCAGAGCTGGAGGTTAAGCTCTTGTGTATCTGCTCTTTTTATGCATTTTATGATTCTATATTGGCTATGTCTTTTCCTAGCTCGAGAGAGTTCTATTTTGTCTCTTCCATTTAGACTAGTGTTTTTTATTATGTTGTCCGAGTAGTTGGATAGCCAATAGTCATGAAGTTAGATAGTCATCTTGGACTATATATATGTGTGCATCCCATTTGTATAAAACACTTTTGTAAGCAATACTGACTATTCTCCTTGGCTGTCCACGAGTTTCTACAAGAGGGTTTCTAGCCATCTCTCTCTTTCTTTTGAGAATGCTTTGTGTGATTGAATAGTTAAGATCCTGGATCCTTAGGCTTCTATTTCCTACATGGTATCAGAGCCTTTAGGTGATCAGATTGCTTGCAGGAGGGCGCCCAATTGGAAGCTATCTTCTTCTCCTTTTGTTAGCAGAACATCATCAAGCTGCTGATTTTTGCAGGAGAAGAATCTGTTCGTCTTCTTATAGCTTTTTTGCAGGAAATTGCAGGGCACCTTCACCTATTTGAGAGCTAGCAGTAGGGCGCCCATGCTCAAACCAATTGCATGTGATCTTGACTCAATTACTGTTAGAATCGAAGAGATTCTCTAATCGGAGTAGACTAATCTTATTAGTACTCACACAAAAGATTAACCACAAGTTGAAAAAGAAGAGAGACTGCA